>JAHWFP010094133.1:0-33545 GCA_023313725.1 Lithobius niger | reverse complement strand
GAAAAGTTTGCTTCCAGTTTTTTATGTAGCTCAGTGGGAAAATGGAGTTATGGAAAAGTTTGTTTCCAGTTTTTAATGATTACTGGAATTAATATTTCAGCTGGGAAAATTAAGGAAAACTATAATAACTGGAAGAAAGAAAAATGTATTTAAGGTATAAAAGCTAGCTGAAGTTAACATTATACCGACATCAAATATGGTGAACGGTAAAGAAGAAAAAAAACTGGCATTCACACACTTCCCTCAACAGTTTTCTTTTTTATCGCTCACACAACACATCCTTGAAATAGAAGAGTGGTCTCATATGGTACATAGTTAGTTGGAAGGATGGATGCGTCACACATTAGTTATGCGTGCCAATATCTAAACAAAACCTGGCCTTAAAGTATACCAACAATACCGTAGGCAGCTGAAGAGCTAAATTAGTTGACCAGTAGACAAACTTGTTGGGGGTGGAGGTGGGGAAAGAAAGGGCAGACATCATGGCCATGAACCATCAAGGACCACATCAACATCTTGGAACTTCGTGCAATCCTCCTTGCCCTGCAACACTTTCGGCCACAAATCCAAAACCAGGTCATTCAGATTCAAGCCGACAACACGACAGCCCTGGCCTATATCCGCAAAAAAAGGAGAACAAAATCAAGATCCCTGCACAGCCTGACCTCCGAAATGTTCAACCTCTGCATCCCAAACAACATTACTCTCCTACCCCTACACATATCTGGGGAACAGAAATGAGATTGCAGACTCTCTATTAGGCCGGAATCCACCATCGGGCGAATGGTGCCTCAAGAAATCTATCTGCGAATATCTCTTCAACATCTGGGGTACTCCGATGTTTGACCTATTCGCCATGAAGCACAGTGCCAGACTTCCCCAGTACATCAGCCTGATTCCGGACGAGAAAGCAATGGCTGTAGACGTCCTAACGTTTCCATGGCATAGTCTATACGCTTACCTCTTTCCCCCCTTCAAACTACTACCTCAAGTCCTTCAAAAAATAGGAGAAAGCCAGAGCCTCTTCCTCCTAATAGCCCCATTCTGGCCATCAGCGACATGGTTCCCGCTCCTCCTAGACCTAGTAGTAGACGGTCCAAGAAGTCTACCCCTTTTACCAGATCTTCTATCTCAACAGAAAGGGTCGAAACTACACCCAAACCTTGCAAATCTCAACTTGCACGGGTGGCTACTATCATCAAACTCCTCAAGAAGGCTGGAATTCATCGTGAAGACGCCGAACGCATCGCCTCAAAGGCAACCAGAGACTCAACTAACCGCATGTACGACAGTCACTGGTCCAAATGGATTCATTGGTGCTTCTCAAGGAAAACTAATTCAATCGACCCCCCCCCCCCGTTTTACCGGACCTCCTAAGGTTCTACAGTGATCTGTTCAATATCGACAAATTGAAAGGCTCAACAATTCTCATCTACCGTTCTGCACTAAACTCAGTTTTCAAAGTGGCAAACAAAACAAAACTACTCGACGACTATAACATCTCTGCTTTACTTCGTTCCTTCGAAAACGAGCATCCCACAACCAAACAAACTGTAACCGACTGGGACCTCTCTCTCGTTCTTCAATCGCTAATAGAAGAACCTGGGAACGCATGCAAGACAGCTCTCTTCACCTCATGACCCGGAAGACCGTCTTCCTTGTAACCCTTGTGGCTAGCCTACGCCGTTCTGAAATCCAAGCCCTCTCGGCCGACCCAGCCTACTGCATTTTTGGACCAAATTTCTCCTCGGTAACCCTGCACCCAAGAACATCTTTCAGAGCGAAAACACAAAATCCATCTGATCCGTCTAAGCCAATCACCTTCCCAGCTCTTTCCAGCCCTCTTGGCCGACCCAACGTACTGCATTTTTGGACCAAATTTCTCCTCGGGTGACCCTACACCCAAGAACATCTTTCAGAGCGAAAACACAAAAACCATCTGAACCTTCTAAGCCAATCACCTTCCCAGCTCTTTTCAACCTAGTAGGAAACGAACCCGAACGCCTCCTCTGCCTCGTCAGAGCACTTCGCTTCTACCTAGCCCTTACTCAGCATGATGACATCCGCAAAGGCAGAAACCAACTTTTCCTTCCAGACGACTCCCATTGTGGCGAAACCTCCGCCTCAATGGTGTCCCGCTGGATCAAAAAGACGATCGAAGCAGCTTACAACAAAGAAAGCATGAGCAAGAGCATCAGAGTGACGTCACATGAAGTTAGAGCAATCTCCACATCATGGGCCCACCACAACGCCACCCCAATCGAAGAGATCCTGGCAGCTGCATCCTGGCGCCACCAATCAACCTTCACCTCTCACTACCTGAAAGATGTCAAGCGAACAACAAGGACTACACTGGCTAGGGCCAATCATCGCAGCCAGAACTGTGGTCAAGCTCCCTTAAGCACTCAGAACGAAGCAGAAGCAAGCCATCCATGAAAGAAGCAAACCACCCATTGATGGAAGCAAGAACCCTAAAAAACAAAGGTCCTTTTCAGGGCCACCTTATTTTACGAAAGAGATCCAAACTCATGTTACTCAAGTTCTGCATAAAGTGCGAAATTCCTTTTTTTTTTTTTTGAGGAAAGTCTGCTTGCACCCCAGGACGCCCGTCTGAGCAGTGCCCGCCGCCATATTTTGACGAACTGCTGTTAATGGTGCCTGCCACCATACTTTGACGAGGTCTGCTGTTAATGCAAATTAACAGGTTAAGATGTTTTGGCAAATAAGAAAGAACATTTTGCCGCCCCCTGTCTGGCCGGCAAAAAATGGTTTCTTTTTGCCTAAAACATATTTAACCTACTCCCGCCTACCTCCCCTCTCGAGTCACCGCCTGACAGATTGAGAGGAAAATAAATGCTGAAAGCATCCTGGCTTACTGTACTAGGTTGTTTCTGGTGCATGATTTTCGCTGTTGGCTTGTTGTCCCCTTTTCTTTATAGCGTCCAAGTTGCGTTACTTTTGGAAGCTATTTCCCCACAAGAAATAAAAATATTACTGGAAGCAGACAACATTACCGACAATACAAGATGCAGTATAGCGAGAAAGAAAGAAAGACAATTATTCCTACTGGGGCTCGAACTCCGGATTCTGATTTACTAGTGTTGTGCTATGCTACCGGGGTGGAACCCTGGCTGCAGGTTTCAGATGAGGTTAGTTGTTTAACCTTACTCAGCGGTGACCTGAAGGGTGTTGTACCAAATAGCCAATTATCAGATTATTAGCCGGTTGCTGTACCAACTACGCTACTGGGGTAGAACCTGGCTGCAGGTTTCAGACCGATTAGCTGTTTAACCGTTCTCAGTAGTGATCCTGAAGGGTGTTGTACCAACTAGTCGATCAACAGATTATTAGCCGGTTGCTGTACCAACTGTGCTACCGGGGTGGAACCCTGGATGCAGGTTTCAGATGAAGTTAGCTGTTTAACTGTTTTCAGTGGTGACCTGAAGGGTGTTGTAACAACTAACCGATTACCAGATTACTAGCCTGTGCTGTACCAACTACGTTACCGGGGCAGAACCCTGGCTACAGGAGTCAGATAAAATTAGCTGTTTAACCATTCTCAGTGGTGCGGGATGTTGTACCGATTACCAGATTATTAGCCAGTTGCTGTGCCAACTATGCTACTGGGGTGGAACCCTGGATGCAGGTTTTGGATGAGGTTAGCTGTTTAATCGTTCTCAGTGCTGACCTTCAGGGTGTTGTACCAACTAGCCGATTACTGGATCATTAGCCGGTTGCTGTATACCAACTACACTACCGGGGAAGAACAATGGCTACAGGATTCAGATGAGCTTATAAGCTGTTCAGCTTTCTCAATGGTGACGTGTAGGTCATAAACATGCATTCCTGCGCAGGTTTTCACTTTAAACAGGGAAGAAGGGTATTTGTCGTTTTGCTATTAGACCCGGATATTTTTTTTTATTTATTTGTTTCTAAAATTTTAGAATTACATTTAGCTTTAGGGCTGTGTTACTATTTACACCGTGCTTGACTGGATATTATTAAACATTCCATTGGCCATTCCGAACCGCGCGAATGATGCTTGGATGAGGTTACTTAATGGCCGATGCCAAATCAAATACTCTGAAAAATGTTTGCAGATTTGGCTTTACGTGAAAGTCTCTTGGAGCCTGGTTCGCCCGATAATGGTTTGCAAGTGTGTTATCTCAATTGGCCAAGTTGGTTGGCATAGCGCTGTAATGACCGTCATTACATTGTGCATAATAATCTAAACGAAAATTGCGCCGGCGTTGATGAAGCCATAAACTAGTGGATAATGTTACGCTGTGGCACCATTCTGATTTCTTAACGAGACATCGTAATTGCCAAGTGTGCTATTATATACGACGCTCGTGTGCGCGGTTGTCTGTATTTTGAATTGAGATGTTTTTAGAGCTACTTTCCAGTATTTGTGGGTTGTTAGTCATAATTCGTTGAATGCTTTTTTTTTTTCCGTTTATTTTTTCTCCCTCGTTTTCGTTGGGTTTCTCTTAACTTCGTATCTCAATTCTCAACTGAATAATTTTAACGTAATGAGATCCGGTATCCAAGATTTTTAGATTTGGTACAAGATTTAGTATCGGAGCGGAGAGATTTAATCGCGATATTAAACGTCACACGGAAGATTATAATTTTGTGTGTGCTTCTTTTCTAGTATTTTTTTTTTGTTGTTGGATTTTTCAACTCAAAGCCTGGGAACTAAATTGTTTAAGCCGAGGTCATGTTTGCTGCAGAAGTAGTTTTTGGTCATAGAGTGAAACAGGCAGATACACTCTAATGAATGAGATACTCGTGTGTGTGCTTTGTCTGTGTAGTAATATTTAGTGCAGTGTAAGTAGCAACCACAGAACTGGATAGAAAGCTGCATAGAATGTGACCTGGTTACCCTCGGGGAAACCCTGGCATCACAGCAGGCCCCAAAGTTTGTGCTGATCAACCAGATGTTGTACGTGTCGTAGTTGCTGAACGTGTTGGGCAGTCTCTCATCCGTCTTTCTGAGCTGGGCTAGCAGGGGCACCTTACCAGTTACTGGCCAACAATGATCGACCCTGGCTAGTTACAGGGTTTCTCGTTCGTCGCTCGCGCGTCGCATGGGTGCAGAGTCTATACATAGGGGGTGAAACCAGCCAGAAGTGATATCGTAGAACAATTACGCTTAATCGCTATTACCGCGTCTTTATTGATAACTACTTGTTTCACGTTTGCAGTCATTGTTTGTACTCGTACGTTGTCTAGGGCGACCTGAGAAGCGTTTTAACATCGAAGTAAAAGCCCCGGCCATTACCAGAGGTTGACTGGGATACCAAAAACTGAAAAGCTTCTCAGATTGCTCTGGACAACTTAGTGGCACAAATAATGACTTAGAACGTGGGGTAGGTGTTAGGCCACAATGACTTGAACGGTGCCCGCCACCATATTTTGACGAGGTCTGCTGTTAATGCTAGTTAACAGGTTAAAATGTTTTGACTGGTCCAAATGGATTCATTGGTGCATCTATCGCATCTATCAGCTGCTTCTATCGCGATAGCGTAGTTGGTACAGCAACCGGCTAATAATCTGGTAATTGGCTATTTGGTACAACACCCTTCAAGTCACACTGAGAAAGGTTAAACAGCTAACCTCATCTGAAACCTGTAGCCAGGGCCCCGGTAGCGTACCACACTAGTAAATCAGAATCCGGAGTTCGAGCCTCAGTAGGGATAATTGTTTTTCTTTCTTTCTAGCAATAGTGCATCTTGTATTGTCGGTAATGCTGTCTGCTTCGAGTAATATTTTTATTTCTTGTGGGAAATAGACAGGTTCCCAAGACAGGTTCTCAAGTCTTGTGGCCTAACAAGCTAATTTAAACTGCAGGATGAAAAGGTAAGGTTGATGCTTAAGGTAAGGTTTAAATGATCCGAAATCAAAATAGCAAAGGAACACAAAAAAACTTTCCTGTAAGGTTTCAGATGCTGCAGTGTTGTCATGCTGTTTAGTCCACGTGAAAACTTACTGCTGTAGTCAAATGTTTTTACCATTTTCGCTTTTACACGTGGTATTTCTGGCAGAGAAAACGAACGAAAATGAGTGTTTGTTAGCCAGTGTACAGAAATTAAAGCCCGTGAGCAAATCGTCATCCAGTTTGCTTAGTGTTAATAAATTAATCAACACCACTAGAGGGAGTCCAGGTCAAGGGATGTGCTGATTGAGTGAGCAAAACGAACGAAATCAGCGTTTGTTAGCCAGTGTGCAGCAAAATCTGCCAGGTCAGGGGCACCGCTGATTGGTTTTGGGTGGACATCACAACTTTCTAGAAAAGTGGTGTTTTTTATTACTGTTGTTGGTTTTCAGTGATATCATAACTTTGTAGAAACCTGGTATTTCTTACTACTGTTGTTTGATTTGGGGTTGATATCACAACTTTCTAGAAATCTGGTGTACTGCAGAAATTACTGAATATTCCTCTAACATTCACTACTTTTACATGACCTCTTAAAATAGATTCAGAGGCATGTGCTGTGCATCGGGTCCTTGTCACTTCTGCCGGTCTTGTAGGCCGTTCGTGGCGCTTTTTCCCATTTGACGATACAAAACGGAATCTCTTTACTGAATTGGTTGGGGAGTCTGATGCGATTCGCCTTAGTCACGTAAACACTCGCACTCGTCTCGTATTGAGATGTTGGTGCAAGTCTGGTAGAGATGGTGGACACACTTACATAATTTGTGTTGGTGCCACTCAAATTTTGCGTAAATAATTCTGAAAATAAGGGTACATGACTAAGGAAACCAGTAATTCCATGTTTGGTTACAGGCTTTTACGTGAATCCAGTTTACACGCAGGGTTGGAGCAGTGCAGGACTTGTCCACTACGTGCCAAAGGGAGGAAAGGAAGGAAGGGGGTTCCGAGCGTACTGGTCAAATGGCATGCCTTCGCCGAATAGCCCTAATCGTTCTTGCGTCTTGTTAACCGGTGCCGTTCTTTGATGCGCGTTTTAAACCACATTATTTTAATGGGCTTTGTAGTAACCATGTAAAGGTAGTGATTTACTCACCCATTTAGCCTATTATTTTCTGATAGTATTATGTTGGTTAACCTCCCTTAGATGTATGTATATTCAACCGTCTGTGGACTTGGCCTACTCAAGTAACTGGGCTTAGCACTTTCACCATTCAGCCGTCATTACCATAGCGTGTATTTATTCAAGAGGTCGAAGCAGCAAATGCGTTTTTGCTCAAGCTTGACGTTAGTTAAAGCCGGTTACGGTTTGCGTGTGTCGACTTAACCTAATAAGTCAGCCACTTTTCCACTCCCCTCCATCCCCTTTCCGCAATTCGTTTCTCCTTCCTTGTTCGTTACCACGAACATTCATTACTGGTTGACTGTTTTCTTCCATATATGGCCTTGTTGTTTGTATTTCCATTTCATGTTTGTTTGCTGGTTAAGTCGCTCCCTTTCTTCTGCTATATACCTTGCCTTGTGTTCAACTGCAGTTTTAACATTTCAGCGGGGTTTCTTGATGGAGAGCAGGTGTAAATTTTGAAGTGGTGAGGCGACAAATCTGTCGGTTGGGACGAACCAAATATTCGATAAATTTCGTCGTGTGCCATCTTTGCCAGCAAGCAGCCTGGGGTCGTGTGGTGGGCCTCGAGTGAGGTGTGGGCGCCCGGGGTCAAAGGTCGGTGTCGTGCGTGCGTTTGCCGTCCTAGCCAATAAACATCTCACCCGAGGCTGTCCCGGGGATTTGCAGAGAGGAAGGCGCCCAAGTCGTCTGCCTCTTAGTCATGGTGGCTGGTGCATTGCTTAACATGCAGACGTAACATGCTAATGTAGGACTTAAGGCCACGTGCATTCGAATATGCATTGTTCGAAGATTTTGAGTTGTACTTTTGAAATACTTTTTAATTCTAAGAGGGTCTGTCTTACCATGGAGGAATATTTTCTAAATAAGTTTTCTATAACTCGGGTTTTTGTAAATTAAAAAGCAAAAACGAACTCGTTTGATGTTTAAGGTAAGTTTTAACTCGACGACAGTCAAAACAGCAAAGCCACACGAATAGATTTCCGGTGTATATATCGAATATCACAACGTTGCTGAAGTGTTAAGTCCACGTGAAACTTACTGCTATCCTCAACCATTGCAACCAACGCCCCCCAAAAAACCACTGCAAATGTTAGGAAAGGAAACCAACAGTAATTTAATGTATTATTACGTCAGTTTCCAACGCAATGCAGACTAAATGAGTGCCCAACGTTCAAATATTTGTATACCTAAACACAAAAATAATAATGCAACAGTTGCATTGGGGAATTTTCAACGATAATATTCCTCCACTTGATATTATGTGTGGAATTACGCCGTGTGTCTTCATCAGCCTTATCAACAGTTTATTAGCTGTAATAAACCGTGGCTAATACATACATTGAACTGTTTTGTATTATTTTTATGTTCAGGTATCAACATTTATTTGTTATAGTGGTTAAATTTAAGACCATGTAGCTTGGAATTAACTGTGTTTCTTTTTTATTAATTTTTTTTTAGTGCGTTTCAGTGATGCTGTTATATAGGCCCAGTAACATAATCCAATCATTAGTAAAAGTAAAAACTGTAAAGAACATTTGAAACAGTTTGTTTTCGTGGTTGCAATGGTTGAGGACAGCAGTAAGTTTCACATAGACTTAACACTTCAACAACATTGTGGTATCGGAAACCTTACTTTATAGGAAAGCTTATTCGTGTTCCTTTGCAGTTTTGACTTTGGTCGTGTTAAACCTTTAAAACACTAAACGAGTTCGTTTTTGTTTTCTAATGCGTGATAACTTTGGCATGCCATGTTGTTCTTCGAGCAAAGACAGGTGTGGGATCTCCTTGGCGCGCTATTTGGTTTGACCACCTTTTCACCTTGTTTCCGCCGACATTCGTTGCATAGCTTACTACAGATTGTTTTGTTTTCGTTGAAATGTCGCATACAACATTTTCTTTTAAGTTACATTACGTGATGGCAACACACTAGCGTGTCGGTAGGTAAAATTTTTGTTGTGTGTTTCTATAAAGTTTTTAAATCTTAGCAATTTCAGTACATCTTATTGCGGTATACAACTTACGTTTGAATGGTTTCACGGGGAAATTATTCGTGTTGTTCTGCTGTACTCAAACTTGACAATGTGCTCTTTTCCTAATAGTGGTTACCGTACGAAGTAATGGTTTACTCGGCAGAGAACGTTGTATCGACGTAGCCAAAAGGTATACCTGAGCCGCATTGTTGGACATTGTTCAAAACAATGTGCAACATTTGATCATTCTGAGCCCCGTAACTGTGAAATGGCACAATCAGATGAAAGGAGTATTAGAAAAAGGACACATATGTGGGAGCGTCTCTGAAAAATGAGCCAAGAACCTGCTTTATAGGACAAATGGCTTATTCTGTAGAGACCATTGGGCTATAAACGTGTCCAAAGTATGAGAAGAAGTCCAGCCACCAAGCCAAAATGATGATCGGAAGTACATTTAAAAGGAAATTCATCTAATTCTAAAATTCTTAGCTCCTACTAAGGAAGCATTATGAGGGAATTTCTGATTGACTGTGGACTTTCTAATATTAATCTATTGAGCTGCAGCGCAAAAACGATTGGTCCACTAAGTACACTGTGAAAACACTGTGTGCGGGTAATACACATCACTGTGTATACTAGCTCAGCCTCCGCACGGGTTTTGTACTGTCGGTAGTCGGTACACGTTTTGTGTTATACGTATACTTTTACTTTATGAGTATAAAGTACACAAAATGTATTCTGAAACATGTCGTATGGAGGTTGGTACACAGTGATGTGTCCAATCGGTTAGTCTCCTGAGTGTACTTAATTGCCCGCCCCAATTGCTAGCACCGTGCACAGTGGCACTATCAGTGCACAGCGTGTACCCACTCGTAGAAGATATCAATTTTAGGCGCAGTTCGTTTTAGGTGCACTTCCGACCATCGATACTTTCAAGTTTAGACGTAGTTTAGTTTTAGACACATTTTAGTTTACTCTTCTGCTCGTGTGGCTGATGTAACGTATATGGCTAGAAAAAAGAATATACGACGGGATGGGTTCACATAGTTTTATGTATGCTACAAATTGTTCTCCTTGACCCTTAAAGAAAAGGTTTAAAATTCTCTTCGTTTCCGTAACCAATGGTTTACAGGAAAGTGCCAATTTTTTTTATGGATGCTTTGTTGGCGTAGCCGGACTTCCGTTTCTTTTTCTTAGTGTGTGGCATTTTAGAGGAGCTGGGTGCTTATGCAGTGGCAATGGAGCCGAGTGGTGCAGCCACAAGACAAATTGCCGTCGTTAAAATACCATTTGTATATGTATATTTGGTGAGTTGTTGGCACTTTTTATGCCGTGAGATTAGTTACCTTGCGTGACGAAGAGAGTCTGTGGAATTTTGTTTTAAATGCATTTTAAATGTACGGCAGCTTTCACGCTTTTTAAGTGGAAAGCCGTTTGGAGGTTTTTATTTTTTCCTTGTTTTTTTTTTTTGGGCGTAATTTCAACGGACACGCCTCCATTGTAGATGTTGCACGCACCGAACCGAAACGGTAACTACAATCGTTTCTTAAAACGACTGTTTACGTTCGGTTTGGTGGACCTAAGACACGCTGTCCTTTCTGGCACGCAAAATACGCTCAATAAGAGCATCATCTTCGTTTCTATTACTCGCCCTTATTCGTTCTTACAATCGGCGCCTACGATACCTACCAATCCAAACTCAACCATCTGGAGGCAGTTTGGTACCGTTAACACGCAGAATGCCTGTGAGCAAAGTCCTCTCTGCCTCCAGACTGGATGAGTTTGGTTGAGTTTGGCTAAAGGTTTCGAAGACCCTGAATGACTCACAAGTAACAAGAAGGGAATGTTCCGTACAATCAACATTCTAGTTGAAACCAGCTACAGTGGATTGCTAGTTTCAAATTTGCAGTTTTGTCAATTTAGACTTGTCGGCTTCAGCCCTTCAGACTGGTGAAACAGTTTTAATCTACGGTTATTAAATTTTTTGTAGCGACTTTGAATTTTAGTTATATAATATTTTTTAAGCTTGTTTTAGACAGCAATCATTCATGACTGACATACATGTTTTATTTTTTTAATCACTTTGTATTATGTTCTTTTTAACCTTCCTCATACCCTTTTAACCATCGGGGATTGGAGGGGGGGGGGGATGGAGCGACGGGCTCCTGATAGTCTAACCTTGGTGATAAGGCAAGTCATACACTGTATCCGTCATTCATTTTCATCTTCCACCCATTATCCCTTCTTCCTTTCCCAGAAGCAGAACTTTCTGCCGCTGTCAGCGACACTCATTGTCAAATAAAAAATTGTCTGCAGCTAATCTCATTTTGGGTTACCGACATGTTTATTGGTTTTTATTGAATAACTTTTCAGTGCTTCGTCCTATTGATCTAGCTATTCCACCAATGGAAAGATCTCTTCGAGACGATTAAAATGCTGTATTGGAATGCCAAGATTGGTCAAAATTGACAAAATGGCAGACATTTACCCAAAATTTGTCCGTGGCGGCCTTCCACTGTCGCGCTGATTCTGCTACAAAGCTTCCTTTCATATTTTGTCAGGGGAGCATGGTTTTAAAACATTCTTTACCTTTTTAACTTGGTTGATAACATTAGGCTAACTAGTATTATTACTTCGTCCATACAGATAATTAGTATCGACTTCCGGTAGCGAGTCCTTGCTGATGAACTTCTCACTCTCTCTTGACGAGTTTTAGTTGTATTGGTTGTCAAATTTAGTTACAGACGTTTTGAAACCAGTTCTAAAAAAGTAATAATAATAAACACCGTAGCCACGCAGCCAGCAAAATGGGAAGCTTGTAGTTATTGTTTTGTAAGGATTTGGAAGTAGCCTACGTCTAATTTAAATTCACAAATGCCACGCGTTGAATAAATTTAGTAAGTAAAGAAGAAGAAAAAAACTTGTTTTGAAAAGTCAGTTTTCAGTGTATAATGTATTTCAGAATGCAACAAACTGTTGGAAGTAGAGAATTTAACAACCCTTTCTATATGTCATGAAAAAATACATTACCTAATTTTTGTAGCATATCCTTCCTTTGCAGGCTCTTTTCCCTAGAGAAGAAGAAGAAGTTGGCTTCACTGCCGTGCTCGCAGCCCCCATACCATCATGCATGCGCGTGGGCCTCTATATAAGGAGCTGCCTCAGCGATGGGCGTCATTATTTCTTCCTAGGCAGCCACGTTACGTGGCTCTCTCTTTTCGGCTCTCCCACTTCAATACCAGGACTCAACGGACTCCAATCGGAGTCTGTTTAGGAGCCTACATGGACATTGGACTCCCTTCTCCCGAATTAAATTCGTCTACGTCTCTTCAGCCCGTGCTCTGCAGCATGAGGCTCGGACACTAACAGGATTTGGTCTCACATTAGGAAACGGCGGAGTCCCTGACTCTTCCTATGGCTTGCTCTTTCAGGTTCGTCGTGTTTTCACACACACGGACTCCTGCTAGCAGCTCATACAGCAGCTCAACGATCGAGTAAAAGCATTCGGACAATGTCCAAGATTCAGTTACTACAAGACCACCGACAGGATACGGTCTCCTCTTCTGGAACTACGGACTCCCGGCTTCCTTTTCCAGCTTGTTTTTTCCACGGACTCCTGCATGTGGACTCCTGTACACGGACTCCCGCACACAGACTCCTGCAAGCGCCGGTACACTGAAGCAGCTCAGGCAACCATGCTTCCAAGTGTTCGGACGACGCCCAAAACTCGAAGGCTAACGGACTTCCAACCAAGATTGGTTCTCCTTTTATGGAACCATGGACTCCTGGACTCCCTTTACAGCTTCCTCTTTCAGTTTCGCTGTGTCCACCCACACACGAACTCCTGCAAGTACCGGTACACTAAAGCAGCACAGGCAACCAAGCATCAAGCATTCGGATGATACCCAAGATCCAAAGGCCTTCTACACGGCCAACTGCAATTCGGTCTCCTCTTCTGGAACCACGAATTCCTGGAATCATTTTTGAGGCTTGCTCCTACGGTTTCGTTGTGTCTTTACACACATGGACTCCTGCGAGCACCAGTACACTGACTCGGCACAGGCAACTAAGCATCCGAGCATTTGGACGACACTGAAGGCTTCTTACAACTTGCCCGTCGATTACGTTGTGTCTTTCCTCACAAGGACTCCTAAAAGGGACCTTGCATTCCCAAATCCCTCTGACAACTCACCTCTTCTGTTTCGTTGTGTTTTACAAATACGGACTACTGCCTGACACCAGAACTCTGCAGCACAGACAACCGAGCTTTCGCTCTGCACCCAAAACTCTAAGACTAACCAGACCACCGACCGAGATTCAGTCTCCTCTTGAAACTACGGAATCCCGGATTCCTCTGGTAACTTACTCTTTCAGTTGTGTTGTGTCTTTACACACATGGACTCCTGCAGACACCGCTACGCGGCAGTACAGACAACCAAGCAGCCCAGCCTTTGGTTGCCGCCCGAGACTTAACAGTCTGACAAGGTTTCAGACTGAGGTTTGATCTCCTCTCACGGAACCCCGGGTCCCCAGATTCCTCTACAGCTTGCTCATCAGTTTCGTTGTGTCTTTACACACACATGGACTCCTGCACACATCAGCACATTGCAACACGGACGTCCCAGCAACTGAGCATTCGGAGCTCGGGGCTCAACAGATTCATCAACCAAGGTGCGGTCCCTTCCTTTAGGTATCACGGTTTCCCTTATTCTCCTGACGGCTTGTTCTTTCAGTATCACCATGTTTTTTTACACACACGGACTCCGGACACGGACACACAGACACCGGACACCAAACTAAAAATAGCAGAAACTAACAAGTCCAACAATCGCGATTCGATCTTCTCTTCTGTGACCGCGGGTTACTGCCCACCCTGCTTCTTCTGCTAGCTTACCCTTCGGTTTCCGTGGTGTCCTCCCATGCACGGACTGCTGCCACACTGCAGCACTGAAAACCATACAGAAAATTTTACTACGTCTTGCCTTCGGTCTCCGGTCTCCGTGTCTCTCAACGACAAGAGACAACCACAATGCATTTATTGTAACATAAGCAGTCCATTCTGTTCTCGAGCCCTCTCTCTTCAGATGGCCTCCCTTGGACCTCCGCTCACGGAGTCCCAGTCACTGAGTCTTCAAGAGCCGACCAAGGAGACAGCAGCTATGCTTAACAAGCTTGACTTTCATCCCGTTTTTCTGCCTCTCGCCTCCTGATGACTGTCTTCGCAGACAATGGACACCACACCCTTGCAGCATCTCGCCAACTATTCACCTATTACTGCCTCACTTTTTAACAACCTCCACTCGAAGTCTCATGTGGACACTCATGAGGACCTTGGCTACCCCATGCGACATCGACAGGTCTTTTGTTCCTTGTCTCATACCTCTTCCAATCCTCGCTAGTGGCAACCAAGCTTCGCTGCTCGGACGCCTCTCTTCTCCCGACCCACGGTCTCCCAGACCCTGGAATATCCTCCGAACATTCAAGAAGTCTATGATATACCACGCGGCCTCCTGCCTCCGGACTCCCACAACAGTCCTCGCCAGTGGCAACCTTCCCCTTTCGGATGCCTCTTGCATCCCTACCCATGAACTCTCAGACCCTGAATCTACCAGCAAAAATCACAGTAATCACGCAGAGTTTACATTCTTCCTGTCTTCTGCCTTCGGTCTCTGGGCAGAAGCTTTCACAAGCAATGACCCTCACTATAACAGCTGTAACTTGTCAAACGGTGTACAATTCCAGCCCTCACCTTCTGACAACCCCTTCAGGCATCCCTCTACGATTCCCCATACCTTCAGGTCTGCTACGAATAATTCAGGAACCCACGGAATCATGACAAACTCTGTGCCACTCCATGACTCCTGGCCTCCGGTCACCTGCGTCCGGACACTTGTTTATAACCATCTAGGTTTGTAACACGATACACCTTCGGATGGCGGTGAACACACAAGAAGACAACAGTCAGCGACTACTGCTTCATGACGTCCATCTCCTGTTGATAGGAACCTGGTAGTTATTCTGAGGACCTTTTCTTAGTCCCCAGTAGCCGGTTTTCCTCCTGACATGCCTGCGGCTGTTGTGTCTTCTAACCCGCAGTCCATTCTAGGATCATAAACGATGCCCAAACAACACCTCTTTCACCAGGCCGCTACAGCAGACTTGCATTTCTTTTTGCTCAACAAGTGTTTGGCCCCTCTCCCTTTTAGCCTTAGTGGCGTTTTAACCTTCCCGGTTCAAAACAGGGAGGGGGGGGGGGACCGTCACGACCTCCAGTACGGCCTCCGACCAGCCTCTCATGGACTGCGGTCACCCTATTCAGCTGAGCCATGGATCTGGCAAACAAATAAGACTCGGGACGCAATTTCTTCCTTTGGTCGACAACGGTTACAACCCCGGCCTCAGTTGTCACATTCGCAACTCCGTCATTCTGGTCTTCTGCTTCCCGTTCTCTGAAGAAACCATTCACTGACACCTGGCTTCGCCTCGAGCTCCTCCAAACCGCGAACAGCAAGCAGCTTTGCTACGACAAGACTGTTCCACCCATACCACGGAGTCTCCATCTCCTTTCCTACGCCTCCTTCGGCTTCGGTCACTCCTGTCTCCCCGGCCGAACCACGGATTGTGAGGCAGTTTCCGGTCGGCACCAGGCCGCTAACTTGGTCATCACCGTCTGATCGTCGGCCGCATAGTCCTCCGGTCCACCTCTGCTATCGCTACATCCAGTTTGGCTGTTTAACAACATCTCCTTTCGTCCCAGTTATTCACCTCCCAAACTTCATTTGACGGAGGAGCCACGGACCACTGTTCACGGGGTCCCTCAGCGGCTTTTCCCCCAGAAGCCTTGCTCACCCGTCGACTTTCCCTCACTAGAAGATAAGACCATTCTTCTCGTCCACCTGAACAATCTCAGTAGATTGCTTCCAACATGAAGTTCTTCCAAGCCAGTCTTGCTGTTTGGTTGTTCACCATTCTCACTCCTGGCCATCACTCCCTTCCAGGGCTCCCTGGTCTCTATACCGCTGTCTCCGGCGGACACAGCCGGAGCACCTCATTTTTCTACTCCTTCGCAAGAATGCTACAACGAGCTGATCTCTTTCCATCCTCCCGAATTGTGGACTCCCGGACCCCTGACTCCATCACAAGCCCTGCATCGACCTGCTGTCTCCCGGTCCTTCCGAGTTACCGAATCCTGGACTCCTGGCTCGCGGACTCTTTCCACTGGAGGTCACGAACTCTTCAAGCAACGGCCCTGAGTGGCCCCCGAGTGGCAGAAAGAATGACGCCCATCGCTGAGGCGGCTCCTTATATAGAGGCCCACGCGCATGCGTGATGGTATGGGGGCTGCGAGCACGGCTAGGTTCTTCTTCTTCTTTAGGGAAAAGAGCCTGCAAAGGAAGAATATGCTACAAAAATTAGGTAATGTTTGTTTTCATAAGGTCAATAAAACCAAAATCAACCAGCTGTACCTGGTATTTTGGACTTTTCAGATATTTCTACAACTGTGGCACGCAGTAATTGCTTGGTACGACCCCCACAAGGCTCCAGTTCTTATGTTCCACTGGGATCAGGACGTCTCACAGGCGATGAGAACAACATCTGGTCTACATGCCTTTTTCTTCATCACCTGGCCCAGAACACGGTCACTGTCCCCTCCTTCGGGGATCTCGCTGGCCTCTGACTCTAGTCGTCATGCCTGCACCGATCAGTTCACGGGCTGTTAGGGCTGTTGATTTAGACTGTGGGGCAGCCTGCTCGCAGCACGGGCTCTAGCACTCTTGGTCCATCTCCTATGGACGAGGTCTGCTTCAAAAATTAGGTAATAATATTTAAGTCCAAATTAAACACCAGGTACAGCTGGTTGATTTTGGTTTCTATTGCCCTTATGAAAATATACATTACCTAATAGCCCGCCTGGCCTCCCCTTTCGGTCGCCAAGGCAGACCCTGAGTGACAGAAAGAATGACGCCCATCGCTGAGGCAGCTCCTTATATAGATGCCCACGCGCATGCGCGATGGTGTGGGGACTGCGAGCACGGTAGTGAAGCCAACTGCTTTTACTTCTCTAGGGAAAAGAGCCTGCAAAGGAAGGATATGCTACAAAAAATAGGTAATGTTTGTTTTCATAAGGTCAATAGAAACCAAAATCAACCAGCTGTACCAGGTATTTTGGACTTTTTAGATATTTCTACGACTGTGGCACGCAGTAATTACTTGGTACGACATTTTTTAAAGGGCACTCACCTAAGAAAGAGTTTACCATTATGGTTCTTTCGCGCAAAGTTTGGATTGCAAAAACAAATATGATCATTGTTTAAAAAGCTGTGGAATGGATAACCAAACTGTGAATGGTGTTGGTGGTTTTTCGCTTCTTTGTTTATCCAGCATACATTCTTCATTTTCCCATTCATAAAAACAATAATTGTTTAAGCTATAGCGACAAGTTAAATACTAACCCCAACTGCATTGTGCTCAACGAACTGGCTTTCCGCCAAAATCAACTTACACACGTCTGTGTCTGATGCGGGGAGAAAATGTATTGTGTAGGCCTATGAAAGTTAAAGAAGAAATAACATAAAGAAATATATATAGTATTTCATTGAGTGAGTTCATTGAGTTCATTTTAATCATGCAAATATAAAGAAAAAGGTCACCATTCAATGATAAACGTGGAGTTTGTGCCCTTCTTCGAGTGAGTCACGCAAATAAAGGGTGTAGCCCAGGTTTGACTTATTTATTTTTTTGTATTCTAGCGGCTAGTGAAACTATGACTCATTCGTTTATCGTGAATTTTTAAACTCCATCTGCCGGACTCGCTATTTCAACTCTGAAATGATGAAAATTTAGCTGCAGATATACCGCAGCTTGCGGTGAACAGTGGTCGAATTTTGTGTAGCTGTAAATTTTTTTAACTACGGAAACCAAAGGGAAAAATTGAAAATTATAAGTAATCATCTTACAATTAGTTTAAAACGTCAGTATTTTGGAATACAAAATTATAATATTAATTCGAATTTACACACAAATAGTTTGACACACAAGATTCTGAAGCACTTTGATCTATATATATACCGTACTCGTAAGGAATTTTTTTTTGTCGAATGTTAAGCGATTGAATACAATAATAAACTGCTGCTGAAATTAACTGCAGCATTATAGACTGAAATATACAAATATATTCACTTAAAAAATAGTATGATGACCTATAAATGTAGTAGCTCAATAATAATACTCATGTTGGTTGAACATCTCTAAGCACAAGTGTACATTTTCTGTGGTCCGATTCGGGCCCAACTGGCGCTGCTTGCTGCAACAAAAAGGAATAAAGTAGCCCAGAAGCTGAACTGTCGCTTCATTATCCATCCCTTTACCTGTGTTGCAATGCCATCCCGGGCTACTATTTTGTGACTGAGGTTGGCGCTAATGACCTATCTGTCGATGCACAGGTAAGCCTCAATTCTCCCCCCCCCCCCCCTTGTCACTTGTCATAATGCGGTCCGGGAGAGAATCCATCCCAGTTGACAGGATAGACGCAAAGGAAATACACCAGAATATTTTGTAGCCTCCTCATTTTAAAATAGATTTACAGCAAAGGGCTGAGTAACGGTAGGTGATTAAGCCTGTGACCGCATATCGTTTGGCAAGGATGTCTTTTATAACTGCCAGTGTTAGCTTTGTGCTGGCAAGTGTCCCACCGCTCATTTTTGGTCCACTTGTGTTGGTGACCTAAAACTAATACTTTCAAGTAAAAAATCTATGTAACTCCACTTTTAAGTGTTCAAACTGTGTAGATACATTAAGTGAACACAAAACGGCTTCTCTTGTTTACCACAGCGACTACGCCAGCTCGTGACCAAAAAAGAAAAGCTTAACTGGCGTTACTCAAAAGCCATTCTGTTCGGACAAAACTTGGAACACGGCGCAGCCATGAATTTCCCCATAAAGAGCGTCATCTAAACGTACTCGTCATAGTGAAAGCATTTTTTGTTTGAGTGTCGTTGCAATTCATTACCTTTTACGTAGCGAATGTGACAGTGGTCGGTAGTTCTTCGCGGACACAACCTTTGACTGGAGTGACTTGGAACCTGCTTTTTACGTAACCAGTTTTGCTTTTGTCCGTCTGTGGCACGAGGAGACATTGCATAAATCCTTGCAGGGTGGCACAAGCGTGCGTGCGTGCGTGTTCCTTGCAAGGTGTGAGCGTTTAGTAAGACTATAAATTAGGTGGCGGAGTAGGTTTTTGCTGGCGAATACGGGAAGCCGACGGAATCCGTAAGGAGTGAAAGGCGAACCAAGTGACCCCTGGTGCACGATGCGGAATTGCATTTTGGCCCGAAAGTCTGTGGATGTTACTCCCAACTCATTAATTTCGCAGGTTGAGGTGGTTCAGTTTTCAAGGTGAATAATGGTGATTTGCATCCGTGTTTTGAAGAACGTACTTAGGGTACAGTGGAAGAAAGAACGAAAGGGAGATTCAACCGGGCCCACATTAATCCAGTTATGGCGTTTAAAGTTACATTCCTAAAACCCTATAACCGCAACGCGGAGTTCTCAGCCCGCGCAGGTTGCCGTCTTACCGTTTCGCGAGATTTAGTGCCGTTCTCCTACTACGTCACTTCCGCTTGTTTCTTCATGAGATTCTGCGTTGAACGTGCGATACGAAAACGTCAATAGCAAACAAATCGAGGGTCACGTGAGGGTAGCACAGTGGTTAGTTTGTTCCACATTATGTTTGCAGGCAACTGACTGTATGACGGCACGTTTTCTTCCACTAAGAGTGCAACAAACACGTAAATATTCGACTCGTAGACTCTTACAGTAACTGTGTAGTCTACAAGTGTGATACCACATGTTTTTGTACTCGCATTGCAAGGACGGGTGTCGTTCAAAAACTTGAAATGAAATTCCCTGAATTTTCCAGGTCTTCCAGACCAAAATTGACGTTTTTCCCTGACGTTTTTTGTGTCGGTCGAAGGAAGGAGGCGGAGAAATTAAAAGAAATGGTTCACATAAAATCGAAAATCGCACTGTCCTGCGTGACCGGTCATTATTTATGGCCGGGGGGCCCCCAAAAAATGAAAATGTGACCACCAAATTTCCGATGCTCCCCCCTCTCCCTTCGTGACCCTGAAAAAAATCTTGCCCCCCCCCCCCCCACTCAAGATCCAAAAATAATGTGACCCCCAAAAAAATGCGCTTGAGACTGCCTGCCATGATTTCCTGTAGCCAAATTAAGTAAGTAGCCAACAAATCAGGTGCGAAGGCATTTTTATAAATTTTTTTGTAAAAACTATACTTCCAGTATTGGTACTAATAGTTTCAAGACCTTGTTGTAAACTCTCATATCATGGCGGGGTCTGAGGGGCTTGCCCCCCAAAAGTTGAGGCGTATTTAGAAATTTAGACTCCTGAAAGTCCCCATTGAGTGTGGTGAGTGTGTTTTTGACCCCGCTCCCCCTTTTGATGGAACCTTAGGAAACGTGGCATCATACATACAGTCAGTTCCCTGCAAACATAAAGTGGAACAAACTATAGAAATTACTATGTCGTGGGTTCGATTCTCAGTCGGGGCTGTTGTCTTTGCTTTCTCTTTCAGATTAGTGCTATCTAGTATTCTCACAAGGGCAATCTCTATATGCTGACTGTCTTTTTGAGACTTTTTGGGTCCTTTTTTGTGTCAAACCCTTGAAAGAGCCTCGCAATTTGCCAATCGAATCATTTGCATTTCTACTTCTTTCCATCTAACGGTATTCAGCTAACTCGTAGTCGTAGGTGACAATACAAGTAAAAAATAAAACTGGTTTAGTATGGAAACAAGTCGAAAGGCGTACAATTCAGCGCCATCCATTGTCATGAAAATTAAAAAAAAATTAGGTAACAGAATAACTCGTATATATTGCGTAATATCTTGTTGGAGCAAGTAAAACTCATCTCGTTCGTTCTTTTTGCGTTCGGGAATGTAAAGGGAAAAATATATACAGCTGAAAAATTATCGAAATTAGTGGCACACTACGGAATTTTGTTTTAGGGGGAGGGGGTCAAAAAATTGCTGTCGAAAGTGGGGTCCAAGAATTGAGCTAAGGGGTATGGGGGCCCAGCTAAAAATATTCTGCAGAAAAACTGCAGAAAATTTGTGGATCTGTAAAAATATTGCAGAATTCTGTAGAATTTCTGCAGTCTGTTGTTCATTTTCAGGCATCGAAGCCAAAATCTGCAGATTTTCCGCAGTTTGTTGTTCACCTCTCAGCAAGTGAAGACAAAATCTGCAGATTTCTGTAGTTTCTTGTTCGCCTCTCAGCAAGTGAAGATAAAATCTGCAGACTTTCTGCAGTGTGTTGTTCACTTTCAGCATTCAGCTAAACGAAATAAGTTTTTGCAACATTTCCATAGATTACAATGCATGTAGAAAAATCGTTCCACACGAAAGCTGGCACGGGCCGGTTACTGAGGGGCACCGGTTATGATCGGGGTGGGGGCGACGGCGAGGGGCACACTGGGGTGTGCAATCAGTACGGTGCAACGTTGGTGGAATGGTGCCAAAAAGGGGGGGGGGGCGCCAGAGAAGTTTTTGAGAATCTTTGGTGTAATTCATTGAATTTGACGCAATTTTACGTTACATTAAGAGAAAAGGTGACGACTTTCAGGCCAGAAGAGCGTCGAGGGTTGGGATTCCCACCCACCCAGTCCGTACCTGCACGAGGTAAAGAAACAAGAAACAATGTGTGTTTGCAACATTTACAAAGTTTCAACTAAAGTTGCAAAACGAGTCACACAAGAAAACAAACATGGAAGCTAGCTCCTTTAATTAGGTGTAACAGAACCAAACGTGTACGAAGAGGAGACGTTTGCTTTACTTACGGTCTGAGTAAGTAGACTATGCACATAACGAGGGCTGAGATATCAATCTTGCTGCTGGGCGTTGCGTCTACATGCTACATCTTGTGCCGAGCGCTTAGATAAAGAAAGTTTTTATTCAGTCTCCATGCAGCGAGTTTGTTTGGGAGCGGCAAGGTTGCATTTCTTGCTTCATCTCCAGACAGGTGACAAGCCTGATGTCGTAAAAAGTATTGCGGAGGTGTCGGTTTTCAGTCAGGACACGGCGCGAAACTATAAAATCCGAATAACGTTGGGGTCGTTGTTGTTTGGCTTTGAGGGCTCCATTTTAAAAGAAAGTGTCACTTTCACGGTGGTCCGTTCATTCACAAATTAATCTAGTGGCCCAAAATGGTGGTTGTGGCGATGAAGACGTTTTGTAGAACAACTTTTTTATTTTGTTTTTTTCTTGTGGTTCAAGGAGTGGGTTTTTTTTTAAGACTTTATATGCGGTGTTTCACCCCCGTAGCTCGCTCTCGCTAGTTTGTAAATCGTAAATTAGGCAGGTAAAGCCTAGACAGCTGCTGGTGATGATTTGAAAATGAAATGCCTGAAGAGAGGCAGCCAACTCCCTCTTAGAAAAATTGTTAAAAATTTATTTTGTCGGTGTTTGAAATTTTGGAAGGTTTTTATAGTTGAATTGTGTATTACAGGGTCTGACAAAAATTTGCGTATCATTTTTAAAAAATATCGTTCATGTCACAAGCGAACCAATGTTCGTGTGATAACTGGGTCAAATTTAAGCATTACCTGAAGGGTTCCGCTAAAAAGTGTAAAATGAAAATAAAGCGAAATCTCAACGTAAACTTGGTTTACTCTGAATTTTTCCGAAAACCGGGGAAAAGAAGGAACGTTTACAAAATTCCAGTACTACGTTTCTGTTTGGTTGGAAGTTGCAGAAACGTGTTATGCTAGACCAATTGAATGATTTAACCTACTTAAATCCGAGATATATACGACTTTCGTGCAAATGGTGATAATAGCATAAGGCACAGTTTTGTTTTATCCCATTAAATTACTTGTGAAACACCTGGAAGTTGTCACAGGTTGCACAAATTCCATAGCTGCAAATCTTTATTGGCATTATTACATATAAAAAAAATTGTAAAAGGGCCTCCAAGTTGAGAATGGTTGGGGCTTTCAAAGGAGTGGTATCAATTGACCAAAATATTTGCTAAGTTAATGTCGTTTAAGTGTTGGTCGGTGATTAACTTGATGGATGTTTTGCTATCACTCCATATAAAATCCGAACCATTCTTAATTTGACGGCGTTTTTATCAGATATGATATCACTTACTATGTGATATCACATTTTTTTTTGGGGGGAGGGGGGGGTGGAATTAAGGCTTTCCAAAAACGCCAACAGTTTAAAGCACCAGACTTAAAAGTATCATGTGAAAGTCAGTCTTTTAACAAGTGTCCATTCAAATAGGCACCTGAGCCAACTGCTTCAAAGTCTGATGCCTGTGTAATTCTTCTGGTTTTACTAACTTTGATTCTGTAGATTTTCCGTAATTCTACTAGATTGTGACGTTTAGAAATGAAGGTGCTCTATATACGTTTAACAACAGAAGCCCAAAAGTCCACAATGTCAATATCAACAGTACCCAACGTTTGGTGCAAACAAGCAGCCGAATGCAGGCAGAACTGCCGCAGTCAAAACAACAATTCGAACAATTTCTTCTAAAAGGAGAATTAAAAAATTTTAAAAATTTTAAAAAGAGAAACAGGAGGGTGACCTCTTTGAGAATTCGCGACTATTGAGTACAGTCAGGGTTTTATTCAGTATTCCCTGGTGGTGAATTGTCAAACAGTTATTTTTATGGTACCCGGGTGCCGAAATTTCGTAACAGAGAACTCTCTGAGGAGTGCTAAGTACTCTTTAAATCTGTTGTCATCAAGGAGCAGATGATTATGAACCTGTGGGTCGTGCAAAGCAATGCAGAATTTCAAGGTTAAGCCTTGTACGAAATGAGGGATTTGGAAAAGAATCTTAAATAATGTTAGGAATGTTAGGTTTGTGACCCGTTTTTTTTAATAATGCTGGAACAACGAGTTATTGTTTTCACGCAGTATGAAAGTCTATTTGTGGATCATAATCGTTCTATAAGCCTTTGTTCACTGTGTGCAACATGTACCACCTAACCGGAAATTAAGACCTGCTTAAAATTCGGCAGAAGGAAATTCCCGTTTTGCCAAAGCCTGTTTCGCCGAATCAGAATGTTCTTCCAAAATGTAGTACGTTACAGTAGTTAAAGAAGCATGTCTACTTAAAGGCACCTAAATCCTTCCGGTATTTCGTGAGACCCGTTGAGAATAGCGTTTGCAACATTTACAAAGGTTAAAGTTAATGTCGCAAATCATCTCGCACGAAAGAAAAAAAAACAAGAAAGTGACCGTGTTGGCAACATTTACATACGTTTAAGGAAGTTATCATATGTTGCGGTTTCTGATGTTGTATATTTAGCCGCAGCGAGCATGGCAGCGCGAGCGAGGTAGGCAGTTAGAAAAAAAAATATGATTTGGTGAAACGGGAATTCCCCTTTCACCGAAAATTAAGACACTGATAAAAATCCTTCGGAACAGGATTCTGCGAAACGGGTATACACACCAGCCTCTGAACTACCTCACATTTTTAAATATACTTTTATCTTATTTGGATTGGGTGGTGCTGCCTCGATGCATCGGCCCTTTGTACTGTTGTCGCACATGGGTGTGGATCGTCTAAATTTCATTCGGCATCTTCTTAGTTGTGTCATAGCACCAACCGCAATTGATTTATTACACTTCCGATTGCGGTTATCGCTTGGGATTTGGTGTGGAGATAGTGCAGCAAGTTACCATACTGGTCAATGGTGTTATTATTCGGCAAAAAGGCGCTCATTGTCCTCTAATACGGAGGCCTTTAGTGCCATGAGCCTGTACTACTAACTTTTCGTTATTAGGCCTTGGGCGTGACTATAACCTTCGTCACAAGTATACCTTTCTGTCGCCTGCACTTCGGTCATGGCCGAGCTCTTGCGGAAGGGGAGGGTTTTTTTTTTTAAGAGCAGTTCTTCGTAGCAATTTTTTTTTTGGCGGGGGGGGGCCGGGAATTATTTGCACCATCCCCAAAAATGGATCAACAAAATTCTTTGCTCCTTATGTTAAGTGTGTTTGTGACGCATGTTATCTCCCGTGTATTGAAGAATCATTACATTTATTAATGTTAGGTTTGAGGCCATATGTTTATTGTCTAATTTAATCTCAAATTTAATTATGTATTTCTTTTGGTTTAGACGGTAATGATTCTCCCTAAGCCTGTTGTTAAATCCAAAGCATGGTAGGTGTCAGTTCGATGCATATCGCAAGATCTGAGTGGTTCCACAGATGAAAATACTCCAGGAATCACTCATTGTGTAGTTTAGACTCCTCACAAAACCTTGTGGGGAAAACACCACCCCAACTAACGTAGCTCACAAGTTACTTATTTTATTTAAAGATATAGAAGTTTGAAGTTTTTATCATTTTTGTTACGTGTATGTTGTGACAGAAATTTAAGTTGGTTGATTTTGGGTTGACTGTCGTCGAGAATTAAAACTTTTCATTGCGTCATATTGAGTAAAGTTCTGGTGGTAGCGTCAATACCCGGAGTACCGTAATTTGTGATAGGGACTTCGAAGAGTTCGACACAGTGGGCCTGGGAGGAGGCACCAAGTCCAAAATTAGCTTTGAAACAAATTAAATTAATTTATTCTTGACGCCAAAATCCATTGATTGTTGGGGGAGCAGGCATAATTTGCGCCATAATTGTGTAGTCTTTGTGGGGAGAAGGGGGAAAACCTTGAACCCCCAGTTCAGGAGGAGGTGGGTGGCTCATTGGTTCAGAAATTGTTCAGTCGTGGGGAGAGAGCCTACGCTTTGGCCCTTGCGTGATTGAAACAAAGTGCCTCGAATTGCATATAATATACGAGTAATGTTCCAGACGACATTCTGCAGCAAGGTTAAAGGTGAAGGTGACGGCCAAACGTGAAATCTTTACTTGGTGGCAAAGTTGGAGCAGTGTGACGGACAGATGGAAGAGATGTTGGACGCTCGTTGGCTTGACAGCTGTCAGATAACGCGGGGCCTTTGAAAAAATGTCCCGCTAATGAACCTGATTTGAAATCCAGCCCAAAGAACAGCTGAACAAAGCCGTTGGAGGAGCCCCGCACCCCGACCATATTGTTGTTGGTGGACCAAGACTGACTTTCTTGACGGCCATCCGAAGATTGATGACGCTTGGAAGGAAGAATGGGGGCGGAATGACCCGTTAAGAGGATAAGACTACGACAGGGAGTGGACCACCATGTCACTCGAAAAGCTCGCTTTTGAACGGTTTCGTAACCGAATAGAAATAAGTGCTGATCAGTGATCGTTGCAAGCTCTGTTGTTCAGTCGTGAGTCTTGGGTGGAGTAAACTAAACCTTTTTGATGCAGTTTAAGGAACGAAGCCTTATTAATGCAATTTAATATAATGCATTAATTAATGTTAAATCTAAATGTAATTTTTATGAGTGCAATCAATTCACGCTTGATTTCAAGATTGATGATAAACGTGGATTGGGCTCATAGAATGTGGATTTAATAAAGTGGCCAAAGAAAAGGAAGGACACATAGACGATTTTGTTAAAGGGTAGCCATCTACCATTTGTACACAGTCGTTTATTGTTGACAGGGAAATTATATAAATTGTTGTTCAGTAATAAAGTGCGTGGGGGAAGGGAACTACTAAGTTGGTAGAGAACTTGGTGTTGATGTATGGTTGTGGAAGGGATCAGTTCAACCCTATCCTGCTGCTGTCAGGTTTATTTTCAAAAAAATTGAAATAGCAATAATAGAAATATGAGATTCCAAGCTTTCCTACGTTATACGACACGATACGATTCGAGTTAGCAGAAGCAAAATTGAAACTTTGTAAGTTGTGACTTAATTTTGCCCACGACTGTACGTAACGTATAATTTAGCATCAGTTTGAGGAATACGTAAAGCAGTACACAGATAAGTAGGAAGTATAAAATCTACCGTTTCAGCTACACTTTTTCAGAAAGGCATGATTATTTTTGGAGCGGAGCTCGATTTAGTCAATCATTAGGGGGTTTCTGGCGATGGGATTCGTGTTGTGGTAAAGGATTTGTCATCAGGTTCATCCAGTATAGCATTCAAGCACTTTCAAGGAATTTTTTTTCCAAAACCAATACAATTTTTTCAAGGACCTTTTGTTATTCAACAACATCTCACCAAACCACCAAACACTAAAATGTTCATGTTTTAATCGTGTACTTGAGGGAGAAAAAAGAAGCGGTCGAAAGGCCGATGGATAAAAGCCACGGGGAAAAAGGAAAGGGGGAAAACATTGCGGAAAAAAGAAAGCCGGAGGGGAAAAAAATTGTTTTGTGGTTTTTTTTCGTGTCTATGTTGTTGTAGAGTAGATTAGATCAGTTGCCTTGGCTCGAATTTCACCAAGTAGAGTAAGGAGAATTTATTCCTTTCGTTTTTTTCGCCTGCCTTTTTTTCTAGATTCGTTTAAATCACCTTATAAACAACTAATGAAATTTGAAAATGCTTGGAGGAGAAAAATTTTGTAAGAAAAACTCAACATCATTTCACGACAAACCCTACAAGTTATTTAAAACATTTTGCAAGTTTGTCTTATAGTCTTGCTCAAAACTAGGATATTATTTTAAATTACGTTAAAAAAATTAAAATTCAAGAACTTTCAAAGACTTGGCGAACAATTTCAAGGAATTCATATCCTGGAATTTTTTCTCAACAAATTCTAACACTTTCAAGGACTTGAAGCACCTTGAGCGAACCCCTTTCACACGTCTTCAGAAAGTTATTGCTTTGACGGCATGACGTACTGACGAAAGCCTTTTTTTTTTACTGTCAATCACAGCTATAGATTATGTGTGGTTAGACGTCTTGATCTCACTTTAAAGACACCAGTCGCTTATTACACTACTACACGTGCAGCCTGAGAAGGTGAGAAGCAGGAACATAAAATATTATGGCATTGCGTTGCAGCAATTCATTTCAGGAAATATATAGGACTTCTTCCTGTGCTAGTGTAGTATCGTGCAGTCGTAAAACGGGTCACGTATATTACATATATATATATATTATACGATGGTAGAAGGAGCAAGTTCTTGTTCATAGTATCTTCGTCTTTTGATAGCGGCAATAAAAAAGGAAGTTAGGAAGCTTCCAGAACCTCTTTTGGTGGCTGGGGTTCGTCTCTTTTTGGAAGCGCTAAAGTTGCAAGACGCTAAATTTTCTACTCTTGTCAGCGTGAGCTCCGAGGGTGCCTATTCAATATAATATCTTGAGCAATTTGAGTCTGAACGCTGCTGAAAGAAAAATACAGATGAAGAAGCTAAACTACAAAAGTTTAGAAATCGATCACACCTTTTTAAGAAAACAATTCCGATTAACAAAACAAGGGGCTGCAGCGACTACCAAGGGGCTGCATTGTCTTCTGTGAACTTCCGCCATTTTTAGGCGCACACCCCTATCACGCACTGTAACAGCGGTCTCTGTTATATAATCTGAAAGCAGAACCATCGCAATTGATTATCATAGCCTACTATATAAGATATGCTCTAGGCTTCGGGTTCGGTTAACATCTCTGTAATGTGTGGTGCACTGGCAACCCAGACCATTGACTGCACTGTGCCTGAGGTTGGTGCTAATGACCTAGCTGTCGACGCACCATTAAACTTCAATCTGCCGATTTAATTTCGTATAGGCGGCAACTAACGGAGAATTGGGTTCGAGAGCTGGACTATTCATTTATGCAACACGGTTTCGAAACTTCACGTTGATGCGACAACGTGATTTTAGGCCTGATTTTCAGCTTTAAGCCTATTTTTTATGTGTGCCTTTTTAACTTCGTTAAGTGGCAACTAACGGAGAATTAGATTCGAGAGTAGGCTGGCTATATTTATTTATGCAACACGATGTCGAGATTTTTTTTTAATAAAGCTAATGTATATCGTTAATGAAATTCTTTTTTTTTTACGGTTGCGTGTCTTCCTTAGTGGTTAAATGCTACGATCAAATGTTATTATTTCATTGAATTACGTTGCTAAAAACCTTTTCGCGATAAGGAAGCAACGATGTTTGAATTTGCCATGTTTTTTAAAGTCCACTTGACTACCACTGAAAAAACCGACGGATGGATGGACAAAGTCGTTGCAATAGTCTTCCCAACCATTTCGGCTGTACAGAAGACTAAAAAAAAGGGGGATTGTGAACTGGTGGCTAAGTGGTAGCTGCTGCATTGAAATGTCCCAGACAGTCACTAACGGCCAGGGTAGTGAGAGAGAGTTTTCCAGGTCCTTCAGCAGGTATGGGAACTATTCTACGTATCTCCTCTGCCTGCCCCTATAATGATCGGAGTTTCCCGGCTCGAATCCCCGAATTTGCCCGTTTCCTAACAGGTTTTCGGCTTGGAAAACGTCGTGTAAGGCTTAAAATTGAGCCAAACGAGCATTAATTGCTGACGATGCCTTAAAAGGGCATACCCTCTCACCATTTTCGTGAAGCCTGCTCGAAATGTTTTTGCAACAAACATACATTACAGTAACTGTATCAAAACCGCTTCTCTCGAAGAAAAAAAAAACAGGAAAATGAATGCCATTGCAATATTTACACATGTCTGAACTAATGTTGCAAAACTGAACCATACAGGAAAGCCAACCGGGAGGAATGTACCTTTAGGATGACTTAAAAAGACATACCCTCTCACTACTTTCGTGTTTCCTGCACGAAAAAGCTTTTGCAACATACGTTAGATTAAATGTAGCTAAAACCGCTTCTCACCAGGGGAAAAATATGAAAATCAATGCCTTTGCAACATTTACATATGTTTGAAATAATTTGCAAAACTGAGCCATATAGGAAAGCAAACCGAAAGGAACGTACCTTTAAAATGAATTAAGAGGATATACCCTCTCACTATTTTCGTGTGTCCTGCACGAAGTAGCTTTTGCAACATTTACATAATTTAGAGTAAATGTAGCAAAACCGTTTCTCACGAGGAAAAAAATAAGAAAATGAATGCTTTTGCAACATTTACACATGTTTGTACTAATGTTGCAAAACTGAGCCATACAGGAAAGCCTACCGGGAGAAATGTACTTTTTAAGATGAGTTAAAAGGACGGCCCTCTCACAATTTTCGTGTATCCTGCACGAAATAGCGTTGCAACATACGTTAGAGTAAATGTAGCAAAAACCGCTTCTCACGAAGGGAAACATAGGAAAATGAATACCTTTGCAACAGTTTACACATGTTTGAACTAAAGTTTCAAAACTGAGCCTTACGAGGAAGCCAATCTTGAAGCATGTACTTTTAATAAGTCTCAATAAAATTAATTTACTTAAAAGAAATCGAGGTAAGGAGAGTATTATATAAGAGTTAAAAGAAATGTTACTGTTGCCTGTGTTGCAGTTTGCTGTCGTGTTTGTGCACGAATTTAACTAACAATTGCTTCTTTGGTTTAAAGTGGATTCAATCGACTTTTTTTGTACATATTGTTCGCTTAACTGCATTAAGGCCCAAAGCTTCCTTTTCCAATCTTACGACTGACCCTGCTTTAAATACACCGTAAAAATGTGACAACAGTAAGCTACTACCTGATTATTACTGCTTGCGAATTTAGGTAATCCTTCGCAAAATTCGCCCGGTTTTGTCGTGGTGACGGAAACTACGTTCAACTGATTTCACAAGTTAGCACTACTCGACCCCGTACATCCTAACACCAAACGTCAGGTGAAAACAAAACCAATTATAACGTGACCTAACGTAATCATTTTAACTGTCCATTTATTCCCCAATCGACTAATTAGGGATTTTTATCTCTTCTAAATACACGAAACTGTTTTCGAAGAACGCTGTTTACTTTTGACGAAAATCTTGCCGTTCGGATATCGATCACCAAATGAAAAAAATGGCGGGGGGGGGGGGGGGAGTTCTTATAACACCCAAGAGAGAATAATTGTTAACCCTTTCCGGACAAAGTGTCAACACCTAACACGAGAGTGAAAATAAAATCCAGTGACCATTGAGTGCTTCCCTGAAACCCAAGCACAGCAAGCCCGGTTGATAGCCCCCTGCCCTCTCCCCCCACACCATCAACAAAATTGAACCGTGTCTCTGTCTAATACACGTGGGACTGTAAATAAATGACCCAGATTGTTTCTTTGGGAATCCTTTTTTTGTTGTTGCTATAATAAGGCTCGGGCGATATCAATTATCGCCGATCCGATAAGGTTCGATGCTTTCTTCACCGATACCGATACTTTAATCTTAGTAAAGTTAATGTTTCTTCCATATTCAGAAATTAGTTGCGTGATAATATTGAAAATAAAATTTGATGAAAAATTCCCAATCTCAAAGCTCTACGAGCAAGCTTCTTGCAGTAACGTGTTTTTTAGAACCTTTTTTCTTTGGTTTTTGTTAAATAACTTGAAAACAACTGAAGCTATATCGCTCTGAAATTAGCACGATTGGAAAGCTCTCAAAAAAACTGTTCGAATGGTGTATTGGAACTTCAAAAATAATATTTTTGAGAAAATATCGTAAAAACCGATATTTGACCAAAACAGTTAGCCGATACCGACCCGATAGAAATATCGGAGGGCCGAGCCTTAGCTATAATGCTTGCTCTCGCGTGAACCCCCTCGCGCCGTTAGAGAAAAAACACGATCTTTAAAAAATGAAGCAAGGTCTTAAAAAAATCGAACCAAGTTTCGCGTTTTAAAAATGAGATTTTTACACTCTCTCATAAATAAAGATAAATTACTAAAGAGTAAGTTTTCAGCTTTCCTTTGGCCAACCCTCCCTCATTCCCTGTTCCTGGAGTTTTATACCTTGCAGGTAATTGGTAACTGCTCACGAGTATACTATTACAGTCGTGAGTTCATTTCTATGTTAGCTCTGCTTTGTAATTTGTTTACGGTGACGTACCAATGTTTCGGTAAATATTCACGGGTAACTATTAATGACAACGATTGCTGCTAGGAAGATGATCCCGGTTAGTGAATTTATAATTTCTCTCACGCTCTCAGAGAGATTTATTAGCTTTACGGAGTGCAGCCCAAAGTGTCACTTCTTCTGGACTTCATTCATGTTCACTTAACGTCTTTATCACACTCATCATTACGTCACACAGATGGGGAATCTTTTTGTGACTCTTCCTGACTCGGTGATACGTTGGATATGAATGAGGCAGTTAAGACTTTTGTTGTCAAGGGTCCGTGAAGGGCAAAGACGTTTAGTCTTGTATGACAAGCTTTAAAAAGCTGCTTCTTTGCCCCACCACCTGCTCGCATTTACACAAGAATCGATCTCATGAATAGACAGGATGTGGCATCTTAGGCCTTATCGGTTTTATTGCATGTAACGTCCACATTAATGATTTGCAACGAATAAAGCAGATGGGAAGGATAATAAGACGACGGTTGTGCGAGGTTTGAGTTGCAATAAAGATATAAATGTTGACGTTGGCTATGTGGGAACGTTTGAAAGGTGTGCTTTTATCCGATAATTCTGGATTGATGCAGACCGATTTTTAAAGTTTGTAGCACGCCTGCAGTTATCAGACAAATGCGCGTAAGCATGATACTTTTAGAAGTTGACCTACCGTGTGTTGTTTGCCAATGGAATGTACAGAAACGGACCGCAAACATAATTATGTACAGAGATGACCTTAACTCTTTGTAGGAGAGTGTGGTTTTAAAACAACATCTACAAGACGGGGAAAGGCACACTGCAAGCTTTGTAACGTGGCGTTGCCTCGAGGACCCCAAGCCTTGTAACGTGGCGTTGCCTCGAGGACCCCAAGCAAAGCGAGCAGCAACTGCCTAGTGGTTAGCATCCTCGACTCCAAGTGAATGCTGGTTCGAATCCAGCAAGTTGACTAACATGTGGGACTTAAAAAAAAAGTCTTGAAGTGTATGTGTCCCTTAACGGGTTAGGGTTAAGCAAAGTTTTTCTTGGCTCAGGGTAACCGTTTGTAGGACATCATCATTTAAAAACGACATTTACAAGACGGGGCAAGAAATAGGTCCTAAGGCACACCGCAAGCTTTGTGAGCAGCAACATCCCAGTGGTCCACGTGCTCGAATCCGAACCAAGTGAATACCGGTTCGAATCCAGGGACTTTAAAAATAAGAGGCCTATGAGGTGTATGCCTTTAGGGTTAATTTTATGTCTAATTGCTACAGTTGCCTTGGACCGTCAGGCCGATGCAACTAAATTTGATGGTTAATGTTTGCTGTTTGTGCAGAACAACCAATGAGTTTTCTGTAGAAATAGTGTGTAGAAATAATGACCAGGGAGTTTGAAAAAAATAAAAATTTCAAGTTGTAAACAAAAGTAGACGCTGGCATAGCGCTCAACATAAGATTCTCATTTTTATTAGTCATACTTGTAATAGTTGTTTGTCAAATTTTAACTGGCTTTTTTAACTTTTTAACTTGGACATTTTTTTTTTTTACTTGAGACCGAATTGTCGTATGTGGTCTTTTTTTTTTGCGACCGAATTGTCCGGGACCGAGTTTTTGGGACCGAATCGTCGTGCGATCGAATTGTCGCGAACCCGTTAATACATGCTGTGGTGG
>JAHWFP010094130.1:0-30430 GCA_023313725.1 Lithobius niger | reverse complement strand
TCCGGAAGATAGTTGGATCGCTGTGCCGAATGAAAACGTTGAATCGACGTCATTACTCAGTTTCTATGTCTGAGAAACAATGGCAATATAATGGGAACGTTCCTCAACAAATGGGATGGAAGGAGAAACCGAGCCACGGCATTGGTCCGCATGTTCAATCCAATCAGAACCGTCGGAAGTACGAACCCTGTATTTCAGGTAACCCAGCTCATCAATTGTGCATGCAGAAATGTACGGACGATGTTTCAAGCCAAAATCGTGGCACCAAATCTGCTCTCCACGAAACACGAAACATTGCTGCTTTGTGCATAATTGATGGTTTTACTGGAAAACGCTCTTTTCTGAGACACGTGAACAATCAGGAAGTAGCAAGTCCAGTTTACACCGAATTTACCGCTCAAGAAATAATTTAGCGGAGTGTCGCTAATAATGTCCCCAAGCATAGCATGAAGGAAATTCTGTAGCATTACTTCTGGTCAATAGCCACTGGCTCTCTTGCAGGGTACGTTTAAAATTACGAAAAATAATTTCAGCTTGACCATTGTATGGGGGAAAATATGGGGCGAATTTAATGTGACGATTCCACAATCTCACAATTAATCTTCAAATTCTTGGGAAGCAAATTATGGCCATTGTTAGACCCTACAATTTTACATTTACTCTTGATATTGAATACATCGGTAGTTATTGAAAACACTCAATAATAATTGTCATTTACTCAACTAACTCCAAAACACCTGTTCGAAACCAGTTTCATGCCCAGTGACTACCCAGTCTGCGAAGTCACATAAATTTCAAAGACTTCATAGTAATGTAAATTTAGTAACAACTAGATTACTGCAATTAAAGGAATACTAAGCCCTCACTTTTCCAATTTTTTTTTATATTAGATAAAAAGACCCTAAACCCTTCTATGACATATAAAATCTCACTTGCCTCGGTAATAACGTCGAAATAAATAAAAACCACTGCAACTTTTAAGACACCTAACCCGCTGAGAAACGCGGCGTGAGCTTGCGTCATGGAGAGGCTGTGACGTCATCTTTCTTAAACCCAGTTGGGGTGAGGTCATACCTTTCACTTGTGCTGCAACAAGCTACGATAGGCCCTGGCAATACTGTGTTGTTTCTGATGCCTGTGCAGGTGAGGTAGACAGCCCGGAATGCGGGAAGAAATACGATATCACTCCGAGCGATTAAAACGGGATTTTTTCCAACGATTTGGAGTTAAGCACGTGTCGTCTGCTTAAAGTAGGCGTTTTAAAAAATCGAACGGATTAGGCACTATAAAACCAATTGACGTCGGATGCCTCTTAAAATTAATTCCAGCATCGAAAACAAATTCGTAGTTGGAGGGTGTAGTATTCCTTTAACTTGTAGTGTTTTTACTAATTTAACAAACCGATAATGATTTAAGCAGCATAATATTAGTGCTAAATGTTATTAGTATAATAATTTCGTTCACCACAAAATAATTGCTATACATCAAATTATAGACAAAGATTACGGTATAACAGACAGGAAAGATCTTACTGCAGAATAGCTAATGAAAACTATAATGCTAAACAATAATAGCTTGCAGCGAATAATGATAGCTTGTTTGAAGTGAATAATAATAACAGAGTCGTTCCCAAGTCAGATGATTCAACATTCTAATCCACCTGTTGATCGTTTACCTACTCCTGCTTCAGTGACATACCAATCTTCCGGAGTCGTGCAGCACAGGGAGCATCGGCTGTCAATTTGCCGAATCCACTAATTCCTCTAATCCCGGTAGAGAAACCTTCAGTCCGATGAGAGCCAAGGACTTATTACGGAGACGGAAAAGGAGTGGAGCCGTTTTTGTCAGATGAGAGCTTCGATAGGACCCCCTGTTTTCAAAAAGCAAACTTTCGCCCCAGTTGAGGCTAGTGCAGAGTCCACCAAACTTTCCAGTGCTTCTACTAGTGAACGACTAGCACGAAGTTCTAAAGAAACTATAGAGAAGCCATCACGACTAAACATGTAAAATAATCTATATTTAAGATTTTTACCATTTGTGGTCAATTATTATTTTGCGTATTGTTTCCTTTTTTAGGTCTTCGTGGCTGACCAAGGGCTATTCAAGTCGCGAAGAGAGAAGTTTATTCAGAAAACCATTAGCTCGAAAAAGTTTTGCTTTGTTCCTTATATACTGTACATTTCTATGTGTCATTTCAGGTAACGTTAGTTTAATAGGCTATCAAATTACATACGTACATTTATTAGTCCTTATTGAATTGAAAATTTATTAGGTAGGTTAATTAATAAGTTGTTGTTAACTTCCAATTTCTTTGGAGGGAGACAACGTGATGTCTCAGTACACCTTGTATAATCCTTAACAACCTTATTGTAGCTCTACTCCACATAATGTAAGCGTCCTAGATGTTCACTCTGTGAATAAAAATTGCCAGGCATTAGTACAGGTGCTAAAATCGTTACCAAACTTGCCTAGTGCCGTCTTCACTTAATTGTCCCTTTTGGAGCAGTAGTATTGAAGTTCACATATGCTACAATCACTACGACCAAGTGACTTTATTATAGAATCAACTGTGAATGATCCGACCAGAATTGCGTAGTTTACACTTCGGTTGCGCAACACATGGTTTTTCACGGCCAGGACGAACGACGAACATGACCAGCACATTTCTCGGAACCTAGCAATGATCGTCGGGTAAACTCTAGCTATTTTCAGACAATTGTTGGTAAGAGAAATAATCATCAACACATGTTTTTTTTTTACTGGGATCAATGAAGTGGTTCTCATATACTCCGTTTGAGCACATGTTTCACCCGCACATATGCTGATTAAATGGAAAGGCGCTGGGAATGGGGTGAACACATCTGAAGTTAAGTGGATTAAATGAATCCGTATTCGTGGATGGATGGAACACAATTCTCTTCGCTTCACTTCACTAGGAGCTCGGAACGCAAATGTTGATCGAATTCCGAATTAATAACATTCCATCACCAGGTGGCTGTCGCTTTTCGTTTGTTTACTCAAATACACCTCACGTAAATAAAGGAAGTGAGCACTAATTTTAAAGGGGAACTTACATGCTTGCTAGCGCCTAATATTTCAAAATTTTTTAAAAAGATTGCGTTCCGAGAGCACAGTTTATGCAACGTTTTCAATTATCACAGTTTGATTACTAGTTTTTAAACTCTGACAGTATGTTTTTTAGTCAAGGCCAAGGTAGATAAGTAGGCAATGCCACTTTTCCGAAAACGTGGGGTAAAATAATACCTGCGTCCAATAATGGCACCAGACGGCATATTGTGTCAGTCTCTCCTAGGAGGAGAAGCTTGAAATAAAAAATAAAGGCATTGTTAGGCTTATTTAACAATGGTAATCAACAATACCTGAGGGAATAGACGAAATAAAAGTGCGTAGACAACATCTGAAGTTGAAGAACTTAGTCTGTGTTGTGTTCGATTCAAACCGTATTTATAGTTCGTCGCAGAAAAGTATGAACCACAGTAGAAGATTCAGTCGAGTGGCTCGACGAAACAACGAAATGATGAAATGACGTCACAGCCCCGACCAATGCTGAACACTCTCTCATACTCTCACACGCAAACGTAGGCACGCATTGTTTCGTTCTTTCACTGACGTCACAGCCCCGACCAATGCTGAACACTCTCTCATACTCTCACACGCAAACGTAGGCACGCATTGTTTCGTTCTTTCACTGACGCTAACTAACTAGTTATAAAATGTTTTAGTCTTAAAGAACAAAACGCGTACGCATATAAAATGTGGATGTACGCCTTAAAAAACTCAATAAGATAGAGTAACAGCCAGTTTCGTGCACAAATAAAACCACACTACGTTTCGGGAGGACAACCTCCCGTCTTCAGGTAAAAATAAACACTAAAACATTTTTAAAATTCATGGCAGTATCTGCCGAGTCACCATAAAAAAACTTAACGCTCTAAAAGAACAGATACAAGAAAAAGACATGTAATCCGTCAGCGTCGCACTTAGTGTAAAAGAAGCTCCAGCACCCCAAAAACAAGCTGCAGCTTTTTTTACATTTATTAGTGTGACGCTGATAGCTTTACAAGTCTTTTTCTTGTATGTGTTCCTTTGAAGCATTAAGTTTTTTTTAAGGCTTACTCCGAACTTCATATGGTTAAGCTTTTTTTTAATATTAATTATATCTGTTATTTTTTTCCTTGAAAATATTTCAGGTAAATTAAATAGCTAGAATATTGAATGAAATAATCGTGATATGAGATAACGTGAGATGATCCCGTTTTGAGTTAAATAAGTCACATCAAAATAGTGTTTGAAAGGCCCTGATTCTTGTTATTACGTTTATTTTCAGCTATACAAATTTGAAATCGGTTCATGGGCTCGATCTCGAGAAAAAAGCAAAATTTCCCCAGCAAGAAGAAAAACAACAAGAATATTATAGTCACGTTAAATAAAATTCAAAAGGCCCTAGGCCTATTACATATACGTTATAAGCTGTAAAAGTTGAAAATCGTTTCATTGTTTCGCTTCGGCTAGGGCAATGAATGGCCCTACTGTGGACGCCAAACGGTTCGATTGTAGTCATTAAAATTTGTTTGCAGTGAAATAATTATGACACGACCCCAAATAGCGAATTTCGTTGGTCTATCTCAAATCTGGGAAAAACTATAGGGTTTCATAGTTTTACATTTAACATGGAAGTTCATGCTGAGGCTTACACTAGGACTACTATGATCGCAATCCTTCATTATCCTAGCCAAGTGATAACAACGTATGCTCGACCATTCGGTAACAGATTTACGTAAAATGTAACCACCCAAAACCAAAACTGGTGTAAAAAGCCGCCAAGTTTCCAAAAAGGATCGGCCTTTGAAGGTAGTGATATCATTCAACCAGGGAATGACCGAAAAGGTTAATCCTATTAAGCAAGTTAATCGCACCGACTAATAGTTAGAAAGTTAAATGAAAACTAGAAGATTGCTATACTCGCGGTAAAAAATGATGTCACAAACGTGGATACCCCCACCCTCCGTTTTCGTTACTGATGAAGATGGAAACAATTTGGGAAAATTCGATGATATTTTTGTGAAATTCGTGAAATTAGTCCGAATTTGTCCGAAATTTCTAATGGACTTTTTTTTCCCATTTATCCCGTCGCTTTTCATAGTTATTCCAGTATATGTGCGATGTCACAAATTTACTAACCCTGCCCCCATATCTGAAATTGAGACACCCCGTGAATACCCCCTGTAGTCCTCGGCGTGACGTTTATTATGGACAGTCCCATAGCGTCTCAAGTCATGGAGGGCTAAAAAAATCACTTGTAGTGCTGGTGACTCCTTCAGTGCGACCTGTGAACGAGAATGTCATCCTCTATGTGTCAACATATCCTACGGACCATAACTGATTCAAACGATCTATAGCCACTCATGACACCAGGCATTCAGTATTCAGCAGATTCACTACTCGGTTGAGTATTTGTGAGGGGGGGGGGTGAGAGCAGTGGTCCGGGTTGCCACTGCGCTACACATTACATATATGTTAAACAAACAACTCAAATCTAGATCTTATCTTGCGCATTTAGCGTTAGCAAGTTGAGTATTTGTTGTATACTCGAAATAATATCACCCGCCACGTGACTGCAACGATATAGGTGGCCCCAAAACTAAAGAAAAGAAAAAAAGAAAAAAGCTAAAACGCGGTTGATCTTAAAGGAATATCAAAACAAGTGAGCAATGCAGGCTACAAGTAGCCTTTTTATTCTAAACTTGCAGGATGTAGGGTAAAGCGTTTTGATGGAGGAATACAACACAACCTTTTAACGTCTTGCTTTTGATTGGTTAAGAGAATCTTAGAAGACTTTTCGGTGAACATGTTTTAATTAAGAAAATTCATCACCATCCACGCAAAGACGAGCTCGCATCTGCAAAGCCTCAATTTATATTTAGCCTGGCTGTGTTTATTGGCATTATACCCTCACCACTTCAACCTCTTTCTCTCCTTGAGTGACCTTGAGTTTACCTACTAAAAAATATTTTCCTCAAGTACTTCCAAGACGCAGAACAACTTCAAGATCTTAAGTGTTGCTTGGAGACCTTTTCATCTCAGCGGTTAAGCATATCGATTGATCGAGAAAGCCTTAGGCACAGAAAACCACAGCCAGGCCAGCCTTTACTGCCATCCCTAAATTTGTTCCCAACATTTCGTAACCGCCGTGTTATAACAAATGTGTAACTTTTTTCCTAACTCGTTTAAAATGTCAACTTTTAAACTAATCTTTCTTCAGTTATAAAACCTCCACCAAGACAAAATAGTTTCATTGGCTTATATCATGCGTTTCGAAAGTTGACTACTGCAAGTAGAAGTCGCGTACACTCTGAAGACGATGTGCACTGCAAAGTAGTCAACTTTTGACTGACATCAATGTGCATCTGCTCAGCCTCCACACGAGTTGTGTACTGGCAGTACAGTCTGTGCAGCGGCAGTAAACATTCTTGTCACAGCTTGTGTACTACCACTCCACAGATTGTGTACTCCCTGTACACAGTTCGTGTGGATGCTGAGTGGGTACACATTGATGTGTACTGTCAGTACACATCGTCTTCAGAGTGTACAGGGTGGTCCACAAAAAACTGACGACCCATCGTTTTTCAAGTCCAACTTTTCTAGTTAGCACCCCTCAGAACCAGGATGGGACAGAAATCAAATGTAATGAAACGGAAGATTTCTGTCCTCTCCTGGTTCTGAGGGGTGCTAACTAGAAAAATAGGCCTTAGAAAATATTTGTTCGTCAGTTTTTTTTGTGGACCACCCTGTATACTAAATCAAACTGCATCTACGGATTGCTCTCCGAAATGACTTCTGAAACGAGGACCCATGCACTCCTACGTGTAGTCACACTCATATCGAGTGCCGTATATGTCAAGCGAGAGATTACAACTATTTTAATAAGTTGAATCCTCTAATCAATTTCACTAGAAGCGGTAAGGTAGGGTCCGTAGGGGTCGACGGCGTGTCCATGATAATAATACCATGTTCCATCTGCCGTTCTACGGTGCGACCCCATGCGACAACACGTGAAGGATTGGATATAAAGGGAAGGGAACGTCAACATATTAGTTATTTGTGCACAAATCTGACAAACTTGGCCTCATTTAGATCTACGAAGCAATATACAGCTGAAAAGCTCTATACATATAACCAGTAAAGAAACGTACCGAAGTGAGGGGGAGGGGAGGGGGGCGAATAGGGGTGACAGAACAAACCAAGCAGATGTGGCTAGAGGGCCACAGAAAATAACTACAGGAGATGTGGCTAAAGAGCCACAGGGGCGAGAAAAAAATTAAACTGTGGAACGAGTGGTAGTAAATATTATCTGGGGTAACCTATGCTAAAAATACACTGTACACCTTGTAGATAGGTGCAAAAATATAACTCGTGCAGGCATTCGTTCAGATATGCGGCTGCTCCGCGTGCTACATTGTTCAACGTTCGCGAAGTGGGGAAGGAGACGGCTTCTGCAAGCCAAGGCCGACTGTGGTAGAAATCACGTGTCTCGCCTCCTGGATCAACACCGGTTAAGAAACTTGCCGTCTAAAGAGTTTCGTTGGCAAAATAAGATTCTCGCGATGTTGTATCGACCTTCTTGGAGCCGGGAAACTGAACCCACTGCTTCTCATCCACACAACCAGGGTAGCTTAGTAGGTAGTGACGCTTTTCTGATAACGTTTTATAAAATAATACCTGCTTCCAGCAACGGCTCCAGAAGGCAGCACTTGTCTGGTTCTCGTAGGAGGCGAAACTTGAAATAAAATGTGGTGGCATCGTTGCCATGGTAATAGCGATAATACCTGCGGAAATTGAAGAAATACACGAGCGTGGGCAACATCCGAAGTTGCAGAACTTATTCTGTGTTCGATTCAAAATGTATAGTTCATTACGATAAACGTAAACCACGGAAAGAGCTTCAGCCTCTGAACGGCCGATGAACACGCTTCTCGGACGTTCTCGAAACACCAAACCATGCGTTATACTTAGCTCCACTCGTACGATAACCCGTTTGAAAATTGAATGTTGGATTTAAAAAATACACCTTGTTCAGCCAGTTCTGGTCTTTCTTAAAATTATTTTAATGTCCTACTCTGAATTATGATATATTTGAAACGATTAATTTTGTATTCTTATCGTGATAAATTTGTTTTTGTATCGCTAAATAGTTTTGATTCCCATGATTCTTTGTGCTTCCTGTTACTTGACTACAGCGCCCTCTGGCAGTAATCGCAGAAAGCAGATACTTCTTTCGTCCAAACGTCCAAGGGTTGGAATTTGGAATATGAAGCGACAGTTACAGCATACACACTCCCACGTCCGATTTAGAGACTCCCGAGTATTCCAAAGGATGAAAACTGTACTGTTTTGTGGTTAAATGGTGACTGGGAAATGCTTACCCATGAGTGTATACAGTGGAGTGAGTTTGGTTCTGCAGAATCCTTCTACAGACAAGTTAGGGGCCGTAATTTTAGTTCACAGATTGCGATAGGAGGGCGCCAGCAGTTCTACACGCGACATTGCCTAAGGCGCTACGGCACCGCACACAATATAACGTCAAGCAAGAGTGGTGGATTAACGGAAGAACAGTTTCGGGCAAGGAGGGTGGGGGGATTGAGGCTTAATGGCGCGTCGACAGCAAAGTCAAGGGGAAAGGCCGGATAAATAATTTCGGAAGTCACACATATAATGGAATAACTATCAAAAGCGACGGAATAAAGAGCAAAAAGGCATCTGAATTACGACACATTAGGATTATTTTTAAGAATTTCACGAAAAAAAATCGGCGAATTTTACCAAATTGTAACCCTCTTCATCAGTAACAAAGGGGGAGGGGGTTCGACGCTTGTGACATCATTTTCTGGGGAGAGGGTTTGCAAAGGTTGTGACAAAATGTGGTGGCCAAAGGGAACCAAAAAATAGCAAAATTTGCGTGGCGTCACTTGCGTATGGCCTCCATTACTTTCCACACAAAAAAAGGGGAAGGCGCCAACCGGTAGGATTTAAACACACTACCGGACTGGCCCTAACGATTTCTGCGAGACTGTAACACATCCCAGTCTACACCCTCACGCGTGACCTAATAGCAAAGCCAATTAATGGTCGACCAGTAACTGAAAGGACCCTGACAACGTTCCTTCTAAGTTTAGATGTTCGGGGTAGTGTAAGAAACTATTTGATCCCTTTAGCAGATATGACCCTAATAACGTTAACTAGAATTTCTAGGCCAGATATAATGGCTGTTTCATAAAATAACCCCCCCCCCCTCACACCCATCCCCATGTTGCAAAGGGGAATTAGAATTTCCAGGTTAACAATGCTGGCTGTTGCAACCGGTGCATCAAACACCACCCGTGCGCTCAAGAGCATATTGTTTTTCCTGTCTGTGTATTTTTGCGCGTTTGAGTTAAGTAACCGAGTAAACAATTGAGTAACCGAGTTTCACTAATCCTTTAATTTTAATCTTCCAGCGATTTACGTTAGCGGTTTGTGTATCGTTTAAACAATTATTTTTGGCTAGCTAATAAACATTAATCATTAGGTGTATAATAGTTATATTGCACAGGAAAAAAAAGAGTATAATAATAATTTACGTCTTATATGAACTGATCCCGAAAGGCGAGGAAATAATATTTATTCATAGAAAAAAACTCATATTTATTGAAAACTATATAAATTCAATAATTCTATACATTTATTTTGATATTAAATTTATTTTCTTGTTCAGACTTTTTCGCTTTTAGTTGGATTGCTTACTTCTGTCGGCGTCGGACCTGAAGCCTTGTTTGTTTAGGTGGAAATAAACGGAATGAACTGCAAAGCTCGACCACGAAAACAAAGGCCTCCCATTGAGAGCAGGCAGAGCTAAAATCGCCACCATGTTGGAATTTCAGATGATGTTTTTGCTTTAGCTGCGAGAAAACAAAGGCGAGTCGTTGCGTAAACGCGCCCTAAGTCACCCTTGATAGAATCTGTAGCTATTAAGAAATTCTACTGACTTAATGAATACATTAAGGAAGGTGTCGAAAAGGAATATTCCAACACTCCATAGTGTAGCATTACTGAATTGGAACCCAGAAAAACGGAGAGTGAATCTCTTTCCAAACCCAGTCCGTCTTCGCCCGACTCTCGGGGAAGCCGTCGGGGTGTCCTACAACCGTGAACGGCAAGCAAAGCTCCCGGTTCCATACGAAGGATTTGCTCATTGATGGAGCTTGAGTCGATGGCTGTCAGTTGAGTCAGTTGCTGAATTCAGTGCCTAGCAAAACTTAACCGTCGACTGGTTGTTCGGGTCAGCTTTATGCATCCGGACACTCATTTGACATGCTTTAGGCCTGAGCCAACGCTTGTGCTCCAGTCCTGCGCCCTGCTACCTAAGAAAGCCGCTAGCGCCTTCAGGAAGTGCTAGGTAGGAACGGGGCCGTAGGCAGCAGCTCACAGGGCCACCGTTACAATGAATACCTTTCAACTCTCAATGGCTCATCAACCAGCTATTTATAATCATGTCGGAGGATTAAAGTCATTTATAAAGACTGACCGCTGTAAACTTTCAACGAATAAAACCATTTTTTGAGTCACCCCTATTCAAACTCAAAATCCTTGTTGGGTGGAGGAAGGGATCAAATGATCCACTTAATGATAGAACACGTTCTCTTCGTCGTCCAGCAATCTCTTCTCGAAAGCTATAAAAGAAAATGGAGAGACAAAAAAAAACTACAGCCTTTATTTTCTTATTAGAAATTCCACGTGCATGCTTAGCCACCAGCTTTGGTCTATTCATCCCCTACCATCACGGTTTTGAATAAAGGTCCGTTGCCCACGGCAACCAATGTCATCCTTTCTTTCGTCGAATAACGTATTTGTTGCTTAGCTCAGCTGCTTGGCCTGGCACTCATAATCCAGTGTCACCCATTCCGTGATGAAAGGCGCTATCGTTCCAAAAGCCTTCCAATTCCGCGCACGAATGTAATTAGTTGTTGGCAGCTGTGATCCATTTTGACAGCTTCTACCTGACAAATATGGAAGCTCCCAACAGTTTTCACGAATCAAACCAATTAAAAGTTGGAATAACGAGAAATTAAGCTTTGGTATCATGGACTTTTGTGGACGTGGTTAAATCCACTTAGATGCATTATGGAAGATACAAGATGCATCATTACTGCCGTGCAAGTAACATCGTCAGCAGCCAACGATTAAACCCACTTAAATTCATTATTACGGGAAATACGAGAAACCACAAAATTACTAACTACATTTCGAATAATCAATAATCAGAGACGAGGCAAACGAAGCCAGGCAACCATTAAAATTTGACATTGCGAGAATACAAGATACAATAATCTAAGAAATAAAAATAGCTGTAGTCAGTACTGAAACCCAGGGACCATCCGTTTAACAGACGGGCACTCTACAAACTGTGCTAATAGGGCGAACTGCTACAGGTTCTTTTCTGTAATTAAATATCAGCATAAACTCATCCAGGAAAAAAGTGTTTCTTTTTTTTTTCTCTTATTGTCTTCGAGTTTAATATCATACAAAAACCCCATACGGGTAAGGGAACCCATCAAGTTTTCGCCATAGAAAGTAGTGATATCACAGCCAAAATTGTGGTTTGAACCATGATGACTCGAGCTTGACTGACAACCACCGAGGTTTCAGTTAATATTGAGTGATCACGGTTGGAACGTAAAACTTAGTGGCAACCGTTTTGCCCGTGATATCACTACTTTCTATGGTTATTTTTTACAATAGCCTAGTAACAGTTTCATCCTTTCCTGCCAGTACAAATAATCATTAGTACATGGATACCAATAAAAAGGCCCAATAAGGGTTACAACAAAATATACCTAAACCATTGTGACGTTTCGGGGCTGATGATCTATCCCGTCATCAAGCAAACTTACTAAAAAAACACATAAGAAAAGAAAATTGTAAAATGTCATAAGGTCCATTGTATTTATAGAGTCAGAACCTACGTATTACCGTAAAGGTAACATGGAGACCTCTAGTTGTGTTCTTGTCGGGCTTACACGACTTGCGGTCCGTCCTGGTTGACTGTATTCCAACAAAGGCCCACAGGTACTGACCATGTTAATATACAATGGACATAACTTTATACCGAAAAAGTGGGTTGTAGACAACTCAAGATTGTGCGCAAAATAATGAAAGTGTTTCTTATTGTGTTTTTCGAAATTTTTAAACCATTTACTCTCCTGGTGAGAATGGAGAGTCGTTACTGGCATTTTTATGCTTCAATGTGAAAGGGCTAAAAAAAATATGTGTATAAGTATATAATTCCTGGAGTATATTAAAGCTTCGTATTCCGACATGTTGTTGCTGGTCTCACTGTGTCGCAAGAGAAGTTATCCGTTTATTGCCTTACCACCATCGATTCTACTTTTGTATGTTACGTTGAGGGTGGGGGGGGGGGGGACGGGACGTCAAGGCGCTTCGATAGTTCGGTCATTAGCGCCAAACTCAGTCACGGTGAGAAGATGAAAACGGCTGTAAACATCATCAAGGTAGTGACAGTCAACTAAGGGACGCCAGAATTGTACCGACACGGAGTTATGTTAGCTCCGGAATTTTCTTAAATATACTGACCTTTGTGTTGACCCGGAATTACGGTAACTCCGGATTCGTAATTTGCTTTAAAAGTGTGTGAAACAATCCGGAATTGTCGTAACACGGAATTACCATAAATAACATACCTGTCTCGCTCGCGCTGCCGTGCTCGCTGCGGCTATACATATAACATCAGAAACCGCAACCAAGAGTTAGTGTAACTCCGTGTTACCATAATTCCGGATTACGTCAAACACTTTTAAAGCAAATTAAAAACCGGAGTTACTGTTATTTCGGGTCCACAGAGGGGTCAGTACTTAAGAAAATTCCGGAGTTAACATAACTCCGTGTCGATACAAGTCCGCGCCCCCTCAACTAGTACTAAGTGGCCGGCGACACCAATGACCTTCCGAAGGGATATCCCCGCTAAAGGAAGCAATGTGTAAGGTTGTGTGACCAATACGTGAACGGACCAACACCCACCTTTTCTTAGCGACAACGGTCACATGCCGAACGCCATGCCTAGGCAGTGCCTTTAATAGCCCGCTTCTATTGCCGTCTCGTCTGTCCCACTATGCTTGCCAAGCAGCATGCAATCTCAAACGTAGAGTTGGAATGGCGTCAGAGGGAACAAGACTCTGATTCCTGTCAACACGTGCCCTGTCTTGGTGAGGATGCAGTGTTTTAGTGTGAAAGGGCTCAAATTCGTTCCTGGAGCATGCTAATAACGCTTCGTATTTTGACATTTAGTTGCTTGTCTCCCTGTGGGAAGTTTTCCATTTGTTGCCCTATAACCAGCTATATTCTACTTTTGCCTGTAAAGGCCGCTGTCTCCACTTTAGGGCACCAGAATATTAGAAAGGAAGACAGCCCTATTTTATGAACCTTATTATTCATAGAGTTCGAAGACAAGACACCAATGAGGTAAAAAAGTAAAAGGAGGGAAAAGATGGCACCATAAAACCTCCATGCCCCAGAAACACACACTTTATTAATAGACATGACGTCATATTCGGACTCAACTTAAAGTGTGCTGACTTTAGCTCTCCAGCCAGTAGTTAGGGGCCACCACGGTAGCAACATTGGTAGAGCACCCAGCTAGAAAACTGATGATCTTTTCTTTCTTTTGTCTTTTCTTTCTTTCTTGCATTAGTATTTATTACGTAAGTTTCTTTTTTTTTCTACGTTCAAAAAAGAAATAAGCACACGTGCACAAAAATCTATGGCGGCCATAAACTTCTCCAGGAACTCACGAACTTGGAAACACAAAAATAAATCAAAAGTAGAGATAGCGATCGCGAAGTCAGGAACGATTATCACGACACGTAACTTTGCCAAGGTAATTTCCGTGCAACGAAATTAATATTCTCGGACATTGTCCATCTACGAGTATCCCTAGAAAACCCGACTAATTAGCCTTTTATTATTAGGACTAGCAGGTTAGCATGTGTTAAATTATAATCACATCCTATTTTCGTTCACAAACCTTGCCAAGTTAACCTCCTTAGCCTGAGTAAGAGTGTCCATAAATTTAACGTAGGCAAGATTATCACAAAAGACGTGCTGCACACACACACACACGAAGACATGAGCCGATTTGGACAAGAAAATGGTTTCAACCGACGTGGTATCGACCGACTAAGTTTCGAAGACTACGTCAAGGGACCGTCCTTCCGTTGTATCACTGAATAAGTGATAAGTCTTATCAAGTCTCTGCTTTCAGTCCGAAACCCTTCGGAACCGAAATGTTGGAAGTTGGCTCACGTAATACCCGTTAAAAAAAAAAAGAAGGAAATGCAGCTGACCCTATTTCACTCACTTGTGCCCCATGCCATGTCATGGGACGAATCATTAAAATCCATTTTATGAAGTTCTCAAAAACAAATGATTTTCTTCCTGACGATAAGTTTGGATATTTAACAAGGAAACGGCACTACATACGCAACTGTTGTACTGTTTGGAAGATTGGCATTCCGCATTGGAACAGGGAATTAAAATTGATTTAATATTAATTGATTTTGGAAAAGTCTCCGATTGTGTGGAGCGTAATAAATGAAGTTCCCGGCTTGCAGCCATGAAATTTCTAGTCGCGTTTTGGTATGGATTCTACCTTACTAAACGAGAGAGAGTTGGCAGTAAGCATAGATGTTGGAATATTCAGAGTGGACAGGACACAAACTGAAGATCGGAAAGGTACAGTGGCCTGACTTGCTCAAAACTTAAATATCAAGGGATATAATGAATGTCAAGATGGGAAGGCAACAGGATTCCTGTAAGAGGCAAAAACAAAAACGAACTCGTAGTAATTAACTGAACAAATAACGGCTTAGCCATTTATAAAAAAAAAAAAAAAAGCATTACAGCTCGTATCTCCAAACTCACACTATATGAAGGCATACGAATAAACAAGCGGCTACAGCGACTCCCTAGTCGCACCGGTCTTCTGTACAGTTCCTCCACTTCCAATGTTGAGGCGTACACCTCTTATCATGCACTACAACAGCTATCTGTATTATACTCATCTAAAAGCAATAGCCATACAATTGCCGGTTAAAGTGTTAGCTTTTAGGTCTATTTTACATTTTACGCGTAATTGTCAGCTTTTAGGCCTTATTTTAACCAGCAGTTTTACTTTAGTAAGTAGCAGATAACGGAGATATGGATTGTATAGTAAGCCTATTAATTTTTGCAACACGGAGCGCCTTCAGGTACACAGTTATAGTGTTACAACGTAACGGTCAACGTAGCCTATATAGATCAGTGGTAGTAGGGAAGTGACGAGAGAGACGCTGTTGATGAAGCCAACAGCGACTAGTAAAAACTTGACGTTGCCATGGTAACATGATTTTAGGCCTAATTTTCATTTTTTAGGCCTAATTTTAAAAATGTATTTTAATTTCGTAAGTAGCAGATAGGCCTAATGGAGAATTTGGTTCGACGGTAAGCCTATGCATTCATGCAACAATGCGACGAGACTATTTTAAACGAAGGTAAAATCCATTTTTTTTATTGAGGATTTTAATTTAGGATTTTAATTCGACGATCAAATGTTATTATTTAATTTAGTTAAATCGAAGAAGTTTATTAGCTACGAGGAAGTAACGATGTTTTAATTTGCCATGTTATTTAACTAATTTCTCACACTTCATCTAACGTTGTAAACAATGGTCGTCAATATCTGGTACCGTTGCGAAATTGAAAAAAGTGACGAACGGACGGACAAAGTCGTTGCAATAGTCTTCTCAGCCGAAAACAGAAGCCTAAAAGGGATTAGAGTTCACTTGAACGCAACGACCTAGCTGACGTTGAAGATGACTATCGTTCAAGTTGTCTATCGTTTATAAATTATCATCAAAGATAATAATCTGGGGGTGGGCTCCCAGCACACCCACACATGCTCAAACATCCCAAACACTTAGAATTCTGCATCTCTTCAGAATTCTGCGAAAGATCCAAAAGTTGGATCAGTTCCAAGTATTCAAAATATCGAGACAATTTCTAAGAAATCCCGAAAACAAGACGTGATAAGTCATCTTTCCCAACGAAAGCTATTTGATGGAGTCGGAGGCTAATTGTGTGTAGTTCCGGGTTCTGTCGACAGCGTTTTTCCCCAAATTCATGTGAGTTGTCATCGCAGCAACATTCCTTGAATACCTACGCCCCATAGTAATGCCTACAAGTCTAACCAATAGTGAGACCGTTTTAAACCAACAGTTTAAAGGGACATAACTACCCCTATTTTCGTGCATCCTACTCGTTAAGTTTTTCAACATTTAGATGCGTTTCAGTGAATGTAGCCAAACCGTCTCGTACATGAAAAACACAAGAAAATAAAAGTGTTTACAACAATTACATACGTTAATGGCACGCCGTTTCAACCCTTATTCCATAATTACTGATATTTCTAATTTTTCTGAAGATGTTTGTAATTAGTTTGATATCAATAATACATTTACAGACATCTCTAATTTGTTCTATTTAGTGTTATCAGTAAATGCATTATTGACATCAGTAATTGAATTGATAAGAATAAATGAATTACAGATTTCAGTAAATTAATTTTTGACATCAGTAATTCATTTATTCATATCAGTCAATCTTCAATAATTCATTTACTGATAACACTACATACAACAAATTCGAGATATCTGTAAATGTATTAATAAAACATTTGGTGTATTGATATCGAAAAATTGGCACGAATAAGTGATATCAGTAAATGTATTACCAATATCACTAATTCAGTTAAACATAATATCAGCATTTGTTTAATATTATCAAAAATTAATATATTGATATCTCACTACTTATATCATCAAATAAATTAAAGACATCAAGAAATATATTAGTGATATCAGTAATTCTGGCATACAAGTAGAAACGGTTTGCCATATGCTTGAAGTAATGTTGCAAACTGAGTCATGCAGGAAAGCCAACATGGAGGCTGTACCTTTAATGGTAACTCTGTAACATACAAGTGTTTAAATTCGCTTTATATTCCCTTTAAAAAACGGAGGAGGCAAACTGATGGATTATTTTAAGCTTTTGTATAAACAATCACTACCAAACGACGAGTCAAAAATTTTCTTGGAAAAGAAATTAATATTATTCCTAAAGCTAATTTGTTTTTACAGTTTATGTATTTTTTGTCTGTTCGGCAAAGTCTGCCGCTCATTCGTCTGTTATTCTTTTACTAAAGGTTCCCCGCTTTACAAATAATTCATGAGTCATCTGTTTGTAATGGCAGCGGTCTTGTTAATCGTGACATGACCTAAAGGATATTTATAATCATGTCGGGAGATACCTGAGATTTCTGTTGTGAATTCGATCGAAGTGATATTTCGATTAGTCATCTTCTTTTCAAGAAGAAAGAAATATAAAACGTCAGCAGAAATAATCCACTTTCTACACAAATATTTACGTAAGAATGGACCTCGTTGCAAAAACGCTAGCTGCGTTTCGGGAAAATAAAGAGAGCATGAATAAAAAAAAATGTTATCTACTTACCTTTGATTCGGATTAAATAGTGGAAGACGTTCTAATTGAATACAAACTGCTCATATTTCGGTTCAGTTTTTAATGTCTGCGGAATAACGAGTGAAATATATTGCTTATTCTTTTAGACAATGAGTACTTTTGTCGAATCTAACGTAGGATTATTTTGTGTGTTTATGGGTTACTATACCCGGCTTCGCTCGAGTGAAGTAACTTTGCCCATTACCAAAAATTTTTATTTTGGACGCTATGCCACATTCCATTGGGAAACCGACACTTATGTTAAATAAATAAATAAATTTAACCTTAAATTCCAACGGAGAGAAATGAAGCTGCAGTTCCGGAATGCTACGACGGGAGTTTGCTTCAATTGCAAAATTTGGTGAATACTAATTCGGTGTTCATGCCAAACAAAGAAAAGAAATTACTTTTTAGGTTTGGTCACTATACGTAATCATAAAATAGTAAACACCTAGGTTCGGTTTCTATTTTCGAGTTAACAACAAATAACTTTTTTTATGCCTAATAAATCCGCTCTTATAGCATCGGCTTGGCTAAAGACACCGTTGATTTTTCCCTCCATTTGTATTCAGTGGACCTTGCAGCTAACTAAATGATCAGCTCCAGATGCTAGCCTAGTTTACATGCAGTACGGTGTTATCGTCGCTGTTCTATAGGCAAAACATAACAGACAAAATTGAAATGAATCGAATCGTAACGGCAAGACTCTTGTGCAAGATTTATCCCCTTTACAACTTAGCCTTTTTTCAGTTCCCAGTTTTCTGTACAATCGCCAACCTCATGGACAGCCGCTGACCTTCTCCCTCAAACGTTGGTGCGGAAATTAGGTTAGAATAACGAAAAACAAGACAGCTTTTGTGGCTAAGCTAACACGAGGTAAGAAATCGCAAAAATGTGAGGTATCAGATTCCGAGTTGGTCAAGGAAAGGAAGAAGGAGGTCAAGCTTTGTTTGTGTGAAATAAGGTTTCTTTCAGCCAATTGTTCCGGGAATAGCATTGTGGGAAATAAATGACCACTCCACCAACGCACACCACGTTTAAGGTCACGAGATTGAGAAACCCCAAAGAGATTTCGACGATAGAAGTCTTTGTGCAACAAAAAGCGTTCTTTTTTTTTTACCTCTTTTTCAGATTGGATCACCTCCTCGCTAGTGAGAATGCCACAACAAGGGCATGTGCACGAGGCCCTTGTTTGGCAAACTCGTGGCCAGAAAAGGAAGGAAGGAAAGATATGAAATAAAGGGCACGAGAACACGACGATTATTTGCGCTCACACTTTGACATTTGACATTAATTAGGCAAGCAGTACAAAGCAAATACAGGTAAAAGGCTACAAGCAATCGACTATTTGAAAAACGTAAAGAGGGAGCGAAAGGATTAAGTACACCTTGCAGAATGACATGGCAAACGGTTACACTTTCTACCTTCTCATAAACAAATACTGAATCGGCATAAATCACTGTAATAAAACACAAACCAAGCCAGTAAACTATTTATCTGTTCCATACTTCCAAAGTATAAAAGAACTAATTCGTATAACTCTAGATGATATTAATTTTTGTCTCATTTCCAGCAACCACCCAAATCTCAAACAACTAACAATACCAGAAAAGACAGAAGACAAAAATGAGAAAATGTTTTCTACTCAAATGTCGTGAATGCCTTGTTGCCACCCAACTTGCACACTGCACAGCCACTCATGTGGGACAAATCCGTGAGAAACTTCGCGAAAGAATTTCGGCCCATAAGTCGAATTTTAAACTAAATCTTGCCACAGATTCTTTAGTGCAACACTGTATCAAAACTGGAACATCCCTCTAGTCGGATGGAGACAGGGCACACTTCTGACCAGGAAAAATCCACTATTTTTTTCATTGAAAAACAATAATGGGCTAGAATTAACTTAGAAACTTTAGTCATCTCGTTTCAACATCCCGAGTTTCATAACCATATCATGCCCGACAATAGAAATAACAAAGAATAATGTACCACTAATACACATACTTGGACTCTCGGTGTAAAACATGACTTCACCCCTGTGCCCCCTCCCCACACAAACCAATTCACTCTCCTGTATATAAGGCAGCAGTGGCGTTCGCTACTCACTTTCAGCCTTCACTTAGAGGATCCAGGTTGTTCTGTCTTTTATTATTGACCTGTTCGACCAGGAAGGGCGAGGTTTCGTCTTTAAACGAATGTTTAGCGTCTTGTGCCTTGCTTATAGCATGACGTTTTTAGTGTTTTAAATTAGCTTCTTCTATGAAGTTTTTCATCCGATTTCTTTTGCAGTTAAAATCGGGGTGCATGATATCCTCAAAACGTTGTTATATTTCATCTTTGTGCATTTTTTCGGCTTTTATTCAGTTCAACTACGATTGTGTGGCGTTTTTTCATTCATGGTCTGACGAGTCCCCCTGCGAGACGAAACGTCACCTGTTTTAATTCGGGTTAATTCACAAATCATGACTGTACTGCGTCTTATTGCCTTTCAACACATTTTTGTGTGTCATTTCAAGCCAGAAGTTATTTTATTGCCCTATCTGACCGAAACCGACTGTGTTTGTTTGTCATGTTTTCAAATCATGTCAGAGTGAAATTGAGCAAATACTAGGTCTGAAACATCGCAAGGCAACGTATCGCAGTTATTGCATAATCGAAATTTCGTTATTATGTCACTGAAACAAAAAAGACATTTTGTTACCAAGGTCGTCGATCTTTCTGTGATCTTAGTGTTGTTGTTGTTGCTGTTGTGAAGTAAGTGTCAGTTATTCCATATACCACAAATTGGAGAGTTCTCAATTTCTTACGCCCATTTAATGCGTGGTAACATCCAGTTGGTGAAGGAAATGTCCGTGAAGGAGGAAATGAGCGGCTCCACACGTCTGATTCCCTTCGGAAAAGTTAACGCTTCCCACAGAGAAAGGGACTTTTCTTAACAACGGGGAGTCGTTCCTCTCAGGTTCAATGGCAGAAAATAGACAGAAACTCACCGATCAAGGGTCTTTGAACAAAGGAAATCGGGAAGAAAAACACTTGGTCTGGCGAGTAACTCGCTTACTTCGAGGTGATGATGGTAGGCGGTTGCTAAGGACCTTGAAAGCTTTTGCTGTGTTCTTGGTACGTGCACAAAGATCGGTTAACGATCTCAGCTGCAGAAAAAAACATACACTAAATAAAGAATCGACAACAGCTGAATAAAGCTTCAACGTCATTCGGTAGTTACTTCCTGACGTATCAAGTACTATTCAGCGGTGTATAGATGTTTCACCGAACCCCGTTTCGCCGAATTTTAAGCAGTATCTTAATTTCCGGCGAATAATTTTATTTCAAGTTACGTGACTCGCTCGTGCTGCTGCGCTCTCTGTGGCTAAATATATTCAGAACTTCAGAAGCCGCAACTAATCACAAAGTCCTGCCAATTAGGAATGCATCTTTAACTCGTTCAACGTCAAATTCTTTGAGAATATTTTGATTCCGAGAAACGGGAATTCCCCATTCAACGAATTTTAGTCATAGTTATATCAGCGAAACAGGAATCGGTGAAACGGGACTTGGCGAAACGGGTACACGATTCCAGTGGCCTAAAAATCAAACCCAGTTCATCTGTGAGAATACTTTTAGGTAAACCTGTAATAGGCCTACTACGATTAGTTTGTATTTTTTTTTACAAAGTTGTGTAATGGTTATAGGAATAGGTGGCCATGAGCTATGCTCCCTCAACAAACTAAACTACATCAACATTGCAAATACATGAACACTAGAAATACATAAACAGCACTTGCCACATAACACAACAGCCTTTGCCATGTGAACATTGGACAAAGTGCCTTCGTACAGCCGTCGCAGGGTTTGTATGTTCCTTGAACGCACCTTCATGTGCTCAATTAACTTCCCTTCATCTGCAGCGCCATTACTCACTACCGATGTTGAGTATACATCTTGCCTTTCATTGTCAGCTGCTCGTCCATTGTTAACATTGTCCACATTGTTTGCATCACTATTGTTACCTCCATGTTCTCCGCTTGCTGACTGTAACATTAACAGCCACGCCATGTCGACATTCATCTCTCTTCGAAATTCCTCTGCTGCTGGCTTCCATCATCACTTTTTCAAAAACCTCCTTAGTTACCTTCCCCGTGTTGATATCCTTACTAGACAACACGTTGCCTAAGCAGATCCCTTAGTAAAGCATCGACATCTACGGCCATCTTTGTTGCAACAATGATTCGTAATAAGTTCTCTATGGCATAGTTTTTAGGTCCAAGGAGGCAGCGTATTGTCCGAGGAGCAGCCGAGAAGATGCTGCTAAAGAGCCGTACAGATATTAGGCAATATTAGGTTCTGGCTGACTTTTATTTCACTATTTAATTCATTGTCGCTAAATTAATGAATTCGTGCTTAGTAAACACTGCCTTGAAACTTAGTAAACACTTCCTATGTTTAGGTGAAGTCCATTTAAATAAACAGCAACGCTACGTGTTTGTCACCGAGAGCTAGAATTTTGCTGATTCGGCATTTGCCACACATTGCGTTCGCAGCTGTCTGCAATGCGAATCGATTAATGAAGCAAACAGTCCGTATTTGAACCAAGGTTTGAACCAGATACATCCATTTTACTGCTGCATTGGTAATCTCATCGACTAAAAACTTCAGTTGTTAAAGTGCGATGGTGTGCAATGCAAGCGCCCCATGCACTGCTCGCTGCGCTATCTCATCGGGCCTTACCGCAAAGTCTCTTGGCGCGATCGTTTGGCATAGACGCAACACGGATCCAAACCAGCTCAGAAAGAAATGAATCACAATCAAAATAACCTGCAAATCAGAAATAACGATGTCAAGAGATCGGCCTCTGTCTGGGGAGTACGACACTTAACACGCTGCAATTGCAAAAAATCTGAATAGGCAAGATGCAAAAATCAAGAAAAGAATGATAGAACACAATCTAACGCATAAACTGTTTGCTTGCAAACGCTTGACAGCGCACGAACCGAGGCTTAAATTTTGTTGTGGTTAATCGGGAACGTCACTTCATCCCTATAAGCCCCCCCCCCCCCAACCCCCCGGGGTACCGTACGTTACCCCAGGTCTCATTGCCTGTGAACACAAGCATAAGGTCGGCTTCACGAAACACCGTTGACATTTCTGATATTTGTGGTGCACAAATAAAGACTGGGAGCCTTAGGGACTGAAGCACGCGCAACCGTGAGAATCCTGTAAGCTGCATCAAACGGAATTAATCTGCTACATTAACGACCAAGTTATAACTTTATTTCAGCCCGGGAAATTAAATAAACTATTGAGAAGCCCCTGAAATGTTTAAAGAATATTACAATTTCGTCTCAAAGTAAACAATAACAGTTTGATGTTGATCCAAGATTCCTAATCAAGAACTGGTAGGAAGCAGCGACACGCCACACAAGACTTGAGATTGCTTTGAAATAATTTTGTTTACAACTTAAGCAGTTCACAAGATAAATTTTATCCAAACATATTTAGTTGAGGAAGAAGTGGACAACCCACAAATGCTTTTTTAGGCACGTTTGGCTAAGCGAGAATCACTGTTAGCTTCGATGAGGCTAACAAATCCACATATCCGTCCACGTCCATAACAATTTCAACTTCAGAAAAGCTCAACCAATTTTCATGGAATCTACTATATTAATATCGTAATCTAGACACACACTAGTATGTCGCCGCCATGTAGACGGGTTATTGTAGTCAGAGCTTATTTGTTTTTGTAAATTGTAAAGGAGCAGCTCACTGGTAGACTGTCTCTTATAACTGTAACAAGCTTACAGATGATTTCTGCCTACTGGATGAAAATTCTTCATGCGTAAGAAATCTTTGCAAATCGTTGAATTCAGGCGTGTTGGCTCCAGTAACAAAAAACCCTCAGCATTTAAGCGTGGAGACGTGTCCTTTATGAAAAAAAAGAAGTGCCCTCAATAACGTTGATTTTGTGTTACTGGCTAGCTAGCTAAGGACGCGGCTCCCATGTTAATTCGCATAGGGTATAAAGACACGTCTACAGATAGTTGAAGAGTTGACAATTCTAAACTTTGTCGTACGGGGAAGTGCCTTTTCGAAAATCGGGGTTGCAGCTAGAAGCACTGGGCCCTGAAGTGGCACGAAAGTGCAAAATTATTGTCGTCACCATTGTTTGTATTCTCGTCACAGTAGATTATAACATGCGTAAGTGCTTTAAGCATATTACTTCAGTACTTAATTGTTATAATACATTGTTGTTACAAATAAGAGTTATAAACACTTATATTGAGTGTTGTTGGCACAGTAAGAGGCTTCAGAAATAAATCGAATCGACAGGGTGTCTTTTACTGCAAGAATAGTTGGAAACAAAATTAGCTGAACAAAACAGCCTTTCACCAATCCTCAATCCTGCTTTTACTCGGATCATTTTCAGTGACATGAATGGTGGTTTGCTTAATAGCTGAGGAAACTAGAATCGTCTCATCTACTTTTACTTTGTTGTTCTCGTTGTAACACAGTCTCTACTACTCTACTGCGGAATAAAGGACACTATAGTGAGAGTCGGTGCTGAATAAGCTCACATGTTAAGTTCCTGGAATTAAGCCTCCCATTTTAATGAATATTTTAATCTGTTTACGTCAACTTTTCACACTTGATGACAATTTTGCCTGCTACCAAACCATTTAAAGTACAATTATGTTAAGCGGTCTGGCAGCGATAAGAGATTACGTCCAACTGTAACTGTGTAACTGTAACTGTGTTCAAACTCAATGTGGGAAAATTAAATCAATCGCACATTGCCTACATAAGTGTGGGGGGTGGGGGGAGGAGAATAAACTTAGCCTGGATTCTACACAATTCTAGAGACAAATAATCCCCAACATGGCCGCTTACGAATATTAGCGATAACCTTTGCCTCTAATCTGTATTTCATTATCATCAGTATAGGTACCAACTGCGACACCTAGGCCTGCGAGGAAAATGGGAGATTGCTAACAACAGCGTCAGAGGGCATTCACACCCAGTCCACGTCGGTGAAATCGATCCCGAATAAGCAGAGATTTTAAATTTGAAATCATAGACGTAGTGACAAATCTTTGGCGGAGCGAGTGAGCGAAACGGACACCAAATTGCAAAATGTTGGTTGGTTGCACTTTTGTAGTCTGAGTGGAGCCCAAACGAAAGGTCAGATTGGATTGAAATTTGGTACAACGCTTGTTACCCCCAAAAGTAATGCTGAGCCAAAATTTGCCGTCAATCGAACAATTATTATAGAAGAAATTATAAATTTTCGAATTTATGTCTAACACTCAACATTGTAAATTTGGAATCCTGAATAGTTAAGGAATTCCGACGAAGCATATACCATGCTGGTGGTATAGTCATGTGAACTTTAAAAACATGACAAATTAAATTTTGTTAGCTGATAACCTTTTTCGACGTAACACAATGAAATCACAATATTTGTTGGTCACATTTAGCCATTACTGGAACATTGCAGCCATAAAAAACAAAAGGATTCCGTTAACAATAAGCCTTAGCATCATTTGAAAAAAGAATGCTTGGCGGGATTACCTTCAACATGGCGACGAAACTGCAATATGCCCAATACAATAGGCCCAAAGCCTGTTTCCTAGTTTATACATCGTTTTAGATCACCAAATATTTAGAAAATGGAAGAAATTCTTCTTCGTGGCAACCATATTTTCAACTCTCAAGTTGTTTCTGGTTTCAAATCAAAACTATAAAGCACTTATTCCGAGTTCATTAAGGCCAGTTGCATTTTGATGTGAGCTAATTTTGATATTACTACGTATTGCTTACTTAGGCTGCCAAACCTAACTTACAGCATCTGTTCGACAGAGTGGATGGTATGTGTAATCGTGTTTTAAATGATAGGCGTTTTCCAGCAGCATGCGAAGTTCTGAAATACTTTTCGAAAAACAAACACAACAGAAAAAAAAATTACGGGAAAAATAAATTGGTTTCCTTCCAACTTATGCTAAACGAAATGGACAAGCTGAAAAGCTTTCCCGTAATTGAATTTACCTGTTCCATGGATGCACACATGCTAAAACCAAAAGCAACTATTTGGTTTCTTTCGGCGTGCTTTCATCAATATTTTTGCTACAATAAATCATGACACTACCATTTCTTGAAAGCACCGGGTCCCACATAAAAAAATCCTAGCGCGATTTTTGCATTAATTGTATGCCGTTTCCATGAGGTTTGTAAAAATCACATCTCAAAGAGATCACGTCCATTGGTTTGTTTTAATAACTTTATCTTTTCCGTCCGTTGGTTAAATATCTAGTTTGACACAAAAACATGTGGATTCAACGTATGGACATCAACAAGAGATTTTTTCTAACATTGAAGGTCACGATAATGAGGTCAGCAGTATATGTGAGCTGTAAGTGAGGTGGGCTTTAAGTCACCAGTGAGAAAGTTTGAACAGCTACTAAGATCGACTGGATTCAGTAAACAGGGTCTGCCCAGGTAGCGCAGTGGTTATAGAGCCCGGCCTAGCACGCGTGAAGTCCTGAGTTCGAGTTCCATTCGTGGCTGTTGTTTTCTTTCTTTCTCAGATTATATCATGCGCCGTGGCTGTTTGCGTGACTGGGCTAGTCCAATCAGACGGCCAAACAGCCGTCGTTCTCGTTCATCATTGGCTAACTCATGGTGACGTCACGGCAAACAGCCATTGCGCGTGGTTTAGTCTATCTTGGTTTGTCAGAAGGCCAGGCTTTAATACAGACTGTTTGCTTCCTTATCCACCAATTTCCAGCTATCTTAAGCTCTTTTAAATCCGACTGACCCTTTTTCGTATACATATATCGAACAGTGTTTCCATAAAGTCACTCTTGTTGGTGGTTTTCATGATGTGTTTTGAGGGTTTTTTCCAACCACTTTAGTTTTGCTCAGTGGGTAAACAATCTTCCCCTTCGACACATTTTCAGCCCATTTTTGGTGTGGGCTATCATCTCACGACCCCCCTTTGGTGCGAATGCAATCGACCGTAGAAAGTGCTGGATTGATTGGGCTATCTACAGACGCCCCCATGTTGGTCAGAAGGCTATCGCAAGTCCATAGCGGTCCTCTCTTCCCACGAGACCTGCAGCCAGATATCCCCTTCCCAAGGGGCTGTTACAGCCTCGAGCGAAAATCGCAAACCGAACGTGTTTGTTGAAGCAAGAATTGTCTTTAAAAAAAGAACCACAACCTAGCGTGCCAAGCTGTAAAAAACAGTGTAGGTGGAAAATCGATTTCAAACTTGCAGCGCGAAGCGATAGATATTAAGTGGTTCGGTAACACAAAAAGATAAAAGAGAATGCAAGTTCTGTTTCAATATATTGGCAAAAAGTTAAATACAGTGAGCATGGCGGAATCTCATGTCGACACCAAGTTCGTAGCAAGCATGCGTGTTGCAGATACAACACTTTTTAGAAAGCCAATAGACCAAGATTAGGTTGGCCATTGCTTTGTTGAGGTGGTTCGCAATGGCCTGATGGGAAACTTGTACACGCATTGAGGTAGTGCTCTAGGATTGTGGCAGGACTAACCGGCATTAGCTTTTCAGATTCTTTCTTTTTGAATTTGTTAAAAACAACAGTCGTGATAAATTCTGAGTCTAGATTTATTCAAATACATTCCAATTAAATACATTTCAAACAATAATCTAAGCATGCGAATTCCTCCTCTACAAAGCCATGAGGTGGGTGAAGGAGGGGTGGGGGTTGAGGCTTTATAGCGCGTCGACAGCTAGGCCATTTGTACCAACCTCAGTCACAGTGCAGTGGTCCAGGTTGCCTCCGTGCCATACATTCCAGAGATGTTAAACAATCCCCAAATCTAGATCTTATCATATATATGTACCTCCTGCAAAATAAAAAAATAAAAAACCCGGACAGGAGGACAGCCTCATCGCCCAATTTGGGTGCTAACTCGTGTGGAAGATAAACAAGAATTTAAATAAATACAATAATTGCTTATGCTAAAAAATCATGAGCCCACTGCTCATAGTGGGTAACAGTGGTTAGGACAGGTAAAGCGACAGTTGAAGAACGGAGATCACAATTCATGGTTGTACGCTAGAAGGCATCAAAACCAATGCTCCAATTTACGCTCTAATCATTAAATAAATAAGAAAAAAGCGACATAGTTCCAGTAATACAAGTCTACTTAATCGGTCTAAACATTCAGGCATGGAATATAACCCCCGGTCGATTTTCTTTGGAGGCGCGGGGGGGGGGGGAGGAAATTTAACGCCCACCATCCCCCCATCACACCCAAGAAAAATTATCATTGTTAAATGGACCTCAGTTGGAATTACTTAGATTTATAAAACAAACTGTAAATGAATTTAAAAAATTAATAATACTTTGGCACAGCTTGGGGTAAAAGAAAATTTGCCCTTAAACCCGTTGATGCCAACCTACATCTATGTCAATCGTCCGCCCCCCACCCCTCCTCCACTATCGCCACCTCTTTACCGGTTGCCAGATGAAAAGTATAACTGTTGGCAGAGTTGAGGGGAGAGGAAGAAGTCTCTCTCGCGTTTGGTAGCTTTCTTTGTTGGGGTGGGGGCAGTGAGTTAGGATGACCAATCCTGAAAATTGCTCAGTAAAAAAAGTGCGAGATTCCAAACGGGTTACATCAATGACCAGCCAATTTCTAATTTCCTTCTACAGCCAAATTATCTTAACAGACGAAAGACAAAGCTTCTCTATTTTTTATTGGTGGTAGAATGAATTTGATTTCGCCTTGCGAGAAGAGAAGATCACACCGACTACACTACTACTATTCTAAGATCTTTGGAGAACGGCGTTGCATCTAGAGATTAACACGCGTACCTTATACGATGACTATTGATTGCGTTTCTACGCGCGTAGCTGGCCTTTACTATAGTTTCGATTATACATAACAGTAAAGATTAGCGCTATGCATGCAGATTACACTAATATACAAAAAAATATTTATGCATGCACTTGCTACTACTAATGATATTTGTAGTCATGCAAACAGTTCAAATTGTCTTGAATTACACCCAGGAATTTAACAAAATTATCGGGGCTCGTCCGTATCTACGCACGATCCCGTTGCTCGCGAACGGACTCACAACTGTTACACTAAATAATATTTCGATAACTTCCGCGGATTGCACAATGATTATCTAATTAGCAGGAGCCGCCATTTGTTCGACATAACTGCCCGAATTGTCAATATGCATAGAATACTGGGATAGTTACCGGTTCGCCCAAAGAAGAACGACAGATAGAACTCCCGTTTTCGATGCCATGTTTTCAAAAAGTGACATCAACTAGACCAGTTCCGGTACAATTTCTTTTTCATGGAAACATAATTGGCAAAAATTACTAGTCAAGGACCTACAACCCTTCATATGCAAACGATTTTACCATAAATTGTTCAATAACAACGCCTACAATTTGCTGGAACGTCTTCTAATCGAAATCATGATAAATCCACTTCCGGCCAGACGCTAAAGGTTATAGTTATGACCCGTTCGAATAAACGACTGGAGTGGGACGTGACGTCACTAGATAATAGCCACGACACGAGCCCCTTTCTCACCGACTCCATTTCAATAAATGCATAAGCAGTTAAAAAGGCAATGACCATCAAGTTGGTGACAGACCGTAAGTCAATAACATTCAAGAAGGATATCCCCCTCAAAAGGAAACAATGTGTAAGATTGGTGTGACCAATACGTGAATGGGTCAACACGTGAATGGGTCAACACCTGGATTGTGGCCTTAATAGCCCGCAACTTGTTTGTCCCACAAGGTTTATCAAGCATTATGCAACCTGAGACGTAAAGTTGAAAAGGTGTCCGAGGGACAAGGCTAAGAAGGGGTGAAGCGGGGGACCATTGATGTTTCGTTTCTCGAAAAGTAATTTGGTAGGCATGGTCGATGCGTTTGTACACGATCCGTCCTTTTGGCCAGCCTATTCCTGAAGTAATATAGGCGATACTCAGTGTCATCATTCATTGTGGGAACACTTTTGTTTATATTGTTGTCCACTTAACTGTAGAACTGAGTGGGAGGGATGGTTGGTGCATTTCTCTTGCCACGAAAGGATTAAGTAGGGGGGGGGGAGCTCAATAACGAAGGGTCCTTTTGATCTGGAGAATGGTTAGTTCCACCTACCGCGCCTATTTGGGCCTAGTCAGGTGGGCACGACTATACACAAGAGGACTCATAAAATATCTTGAAAGTCATAAAAACTTACTGAGGAGCAAAACGTTCACACTGAGCTGACTGTGTGACGCAGTAAATTTTATGTGTACTCAGGTCTGTTCCAAATTTGAGACAAAGTTAAATATGGTGAATGAAAATTATGAGTTTGAAAAAGAATGTTATGCTTCAGACACTTTCGGAGGTAGGCGATATTTTGCATCTGGTAGTAATAGGGGACCTTCCAAGAATACCAATGGGCCCAACGTCTGGACGGAGGCAACTCATGCACGTACGCACGCTCACGTCTTTACAAGGGCGGATCCAGAGCGGGAGCGGGCCGCAAGGTGATTTTTCTGCGTTTTCATGCGTTTTCATGCATTTTTTGTCTTAATTTAACTGCGGTTTTCAACAATTTAACAAGTTTTTTCAATTTTATGTGCTTTGGAGGGGGCCGCTGCCCCCTCGGCCCCTCCCTTGGATCCGCCCCTGCGTCTTTAGCCGCATATTCCGTCTTTTGTGTTCATTGACTAGCCGTCGGCCAAAATCTCATTTTGCGTGCGGCTTATTCTCTGTGGCTCTTTAGCTCCATCTTCTGTTTTTTTGTGTCAATTGAATAA
>JAHWFP010094127.1:1054-12654 GCA_023313725.1 Lithobius niger | reverse complement strand
TTAGACGATTTTCCAGATTTTTTATTTATGCAGATATTAGACAGTTATACCATTAGACGATTTTCCAGTTAGACTTTCGTCTGACGCCCCCAGCAATCACGTGGTGGTAAAGTGCATCTGGTTGGACGTACGCCGTTCGTGCGAGCCCGCAACTTTGACCAAACACACGCTACATAGAGCTTGGCCTCGTACTGCCATCCCACGTGCGGGTAGAGTACCCACTGGGGTTCTCCCATATTTAAAAAGAATTATTATAGCCTATACGTCACTATGCTAAGCGACCAGACGCTAAGAGTATCGTACTCCCGTCCCGCGTCTTTATGGAATAAACCATTCCGTTGGGATTGTGCTCCACGCCTTCTGCTCCACCTCACACTGTAGTTGTCTTATTGACCTAATAGACCAAACAGTAAATAACCTAATGTGTATGCTAAGCTGAAACATCACTTGAAACTAAAATCATTCATGTCAGCCTCTGGAAAATTTCATTTCTGAACTGCTCTTTAAATTAGTTTCCATCAGTGTGCCATCGTCGTTTTGCATTGATTCCTTTCGTTCAATACAAATCTCCACCACGTGCAACACAGGTACTTCCCTGCAAAAAAAAAAAAAAATCCGCTTTTTTTTCCTGGATTACCTGTCGTAACCAAGGTGGCATTTCTACTTCCCACGGTTTTCGTTCTCTTTCATGCGTTACAAAAATCCAAGTTTTGCATTAAAGGTCGTGAAATAGGAGGTAACTTAGCGTAATCGTTAGCCGTAAGTTCGGTTGACTTAAAATTTCGCTTTACCGGGAAAAAAATTTTGCTCTTTTTTTTTTTTGTTACTGTCCAATTTCGATTTGGGCCATTTTATTTCCCAATCTTACTTTACATCAATCCTAAGTATTGTTTACGGCTACTTATTCAGAATTCTCAAGTTTACTAGTTTACTTGAAGTTTCAATAATGAGGACTCGGTTAGCTCACTAATGGCTTTTAAGCTTTCAACTCGCAGTTAAAACGTGCTCCTTCACCAAAATTAGCTCTTACAATTTATTACGGTTTAAGAGTTTTAAGAGTTTAAGGTTTAAGAGTTTTTGTCTGCTCACCACCGTTGTAAAAATGGTAATCGGAAAAAATATTCCAGGAAAGAAAAATCCCGGACAAAATATCCACAGACAAAATATTTCCGGAAAAAAATATTCCTCGGAAAAAATATCCCCGGAAAAAAAATCACCAGGAACAAAAACATTAAATTGACGGGTGCTGATTTTTGTTTCTATTGCCTAACCGAAAAAAACACATTACCTTCAATAAGTGAAGTTGCAGGCCTTTGCCTGCCAACCGGTAACCCCAGTGCGCATAGGGGTGCCAGCACTCCTCCTATAAAAGCGCCGAGGCGCGACCGTGCTTCTCCTTTAGTTTCTCTCAATACATCAAGGTGGTGACTCAAGAGGGGAGGAGGGTGGGTACTGCTAATGTACATTTTCGGTTAGGCAATAAATAAAAAAATCAGCCGGCGGCACCCGATACTTTAATGTTTCTTGTTGCCACCGAAAATATTTATTACCTGGAATTTTTTCATTACAGTAGACCTCGTCTGACCTGGCGGTGGGTACAAAGTGACGAGTATCCCAGAGTTACGAGCTGGCGCCCCCAAAATTAGAACTTCACACCAGTAGAAAACTAAAAAAACGAGGTCGAATGAGTTCACTTGATCGAAACGAACTATAATTTAACTCCAAAACAAAGCAAATACCACCCGCATAATACACAAGTTAAACACCCACACACACGCTCTCACTGGCATGGACAAATTTAATAAACACAAACTGCGTTCACTTTCTAATGTTACAAAGGAATAAAAAAAATCCTTGGTCCCTGGAATTGAACTTTAAATTGTAGTTCGTTTCATTTAAGTGAACTCTAATCATTTTTTATTTGTGTGCTTTCACAGCTGTGAGTTCCATAAAGATACGAGTTTTAACGCTTTTTCTTATTGTCGACTTGTGGCACTTGGCCAGCAAATAGCCAAAACTAGAGACATCGATATGGCAGGAAACAGGTATATAACTTCACGTCTCCAGTAAAAAAGCATTTGAGAACAAGAATGCTAAAATTACAGGTAATGAAAATGTTCGGTTAGGCAATAGAAATAAAAATCAACCGGTGGCACACGGCATTTTAATGTTTTTGTTCCTGGGGATTTTTTTTCCGAGGAATATTTTTCCGGGGATATTTTTTCTGGGGATATTTTTTCCGGGATTCGTACAAATTGAGCCTTACAAATTGTGTACTTCGTTTCTTAACAGAAACATGGGATTTTATTTCAGCCTTACCTTTCAGTCCAGCAGAAAAAAAAATACGTCTTTTCTTAGCTATGCATACTCTAAAAATTGTCTCCCATTTTAACGTCTTGCGAAAAACAAACCGGGGGTTTTTAGTTAGTAAACGGAGGTTGTTCACCGAACTGAAACGGCATTCAAGCGATGATCCAACATGCGGGAGGTTGGGTCCTAGAATGCCCCCAAAATTGTAATTTTCTTAACAATGGGTAGCTCGCCCCACTGCAACACTACTTACAACTGTTGGAAAAAAAAATGGGTATGATTTATTCAGACAGCACTTTCCAAATAAATAATGTGGCCCTCTGTGGAATGCCTGACACGCGGTCATGGGACAGGTTCACAAATTGCCCCCAAAATTGGTTCGCTCACCATTGGAATTTTTACAGAATCGGAAGCATTAAAAAATGTCGCATTCAAATTCCAAAGGAAAAGCCCCCAAAATATGCAAGCACTCAGGGAATGGACGAGAAGTTTTCAAGTTTAGGAACTCATTCCAATTTATTCCTTACTGTAGCTAGAGGCGAGTTAGGGGACTATACATAGAGTACTACATTATTAGGCACTATAGGTCCAGGTTGCAGCCTGTACCAGTCCTCGAGTGTTTCAGGAGTCCAACTTGCAGGTTGTACCCCCAACAATAAATCTTGCCCCAGGCATTCCATCACGTGATGGTCTTACTGGCGCGGTCCGGTTTCAGTTGGTTGAGCATTGGAGCTTGCTCGCTACCCGGCTGTTGGAGCTTGGCCGATTCCTGTTTTAGGCAGCAATTGGAAGGGCGCACAGCAGCCATGTTAACGGCAAGGCGCACCACGGAGTGTTGACTTCATGAGTTGCATACTGCCGTACGTGTAAGCCGTTACAAATGTAGCCCCGAAAGTGGGCAAGTGTGTAGCACTTATATATTAATCTTAACAATAATCTTGAAAGTTGGGATATGGTTTTAATTTTAGGCTACGTGCAGGGCCGTAGCGAGGGGGGGGGGGGCAAACGCCCCCCCCCCCCCAACTTTTGTCAAGTCGGCAAAATTTAATCACGTGTGGGTCAGAGAAATTACAAAGTTAGCCTTCCTTGCAAATTTTCTCTCCAGATTTTTGTGTACAATTTAAAAAATGGAACTAAATATTTCCGACAATCCGACTATTATTTAGCATATTAACCGACTGTCCGACTAACTTACGGCTAACTTACGACCTTATCTCAGAAAGCATGGTTTGAACTAGCTTAATCCCTTCAACTCTCCCTTTGTATTTCGGTTTCCTTAAGTTGACCTTGACTGCATATTAAGGCAGAGTGAGAAATCGGGAATTGGTTGCTTTTCAATAAAATATTTCCTCTTTCATCCTGCTTAAAGAGGAAATAATTCTGGAAAAAATCGCGGGCCCCCCCCCGCCGGACCAACCTGTTGCGAACTCACTGTCGGCTAGCCGACAAGTCAGTAAGTCACTTCGTTCTCATTTACACGACCGTCAAAATGAGTACGGGCAATCTAGGTAATACGTATGAAGTTGGAGTGCACTGCATGTAGTTTTGTAGCTTGAAAAGCATTGCCATGTCGGCAGAACGGTCCAAGTCAGACAAACTGATGCTCTGTCCAACCCCTTCGAGTTAGATGGAGCAGAAAAAAGGTGAGGTAGTCAAAAATGTTTTCAACCTTAAACCGTTGGATTAGAGGTCGACCGAATTTCGGTTTCGGTTTTGGTTTCGGCACCGAAACTGGCAAACTTTCGGTTACGGTTTCGGTTCTGGTTTCGGCAACGAAGTTATAGCTCAGTTTCGGTTTCGGCCGAAACTGGTGTGACTTGTTTCGGTTATGGTTTTGGTTTCGGCTGAATTCTATGCTGCAGTTTCGGTAAAGCCGAAACCAAATTCCACCTCCCAGCAGTAGCCAGTTTAGACTAACTAGGCGGCAGCCTAGGAACGCACAGGGAGCTCCATCACAGATCCTGCTCTCAACTACCATGCCCACGCTAATCAATAATAAAAACAATTTTTTTTCAATCGAAATTCAAGCATATTTATGGCTTTGTCGCGCTAGAGGAACTTTATGCTTTTATTTCTCTTTACGTTTTCAAGCAAAGCTTATACTTATTGAATGAAGCCCTTTTCCAGAGATCTGGACTTCCGTCGCCAACACGAATTAATGGTTATTTAATTAAAACAAAACTATTGACCACCCCAAAAAAATGCAAGCGAAATTTTTTAAGTCTTTCCGCATTGACAGTTATTTTTTAATATTCTGAAACATTCTGATGCACGTGGATTTGCTCAGTGTAGGGTTGGAAATGGGTAAACCGGGCTGTGCCTTCCAATCTAGACTATGTCTACGGAAAACCACACAATCGTGATTTTTTTTAAAATTTTATCCTTGCTTTTGTCTAATTATTAAAATTGACATTATTCAGTGTAGGTTCTGGTTCCGGTTTCGGTAGTGGTTTCGGTTTCGGCCGAAACTGATATACCGGTTTCGGCCGAAATTAAATAACTGGTTTCGGTAGTAATTAAGGTTTCGGCCGAAAGTGAAAAACTTGGTTTCGGTCTTGGATACAAGTTATAATTTGTCCTAATTATAGCCGAATCAGTTAGTTTAACGGTCAACCGAGCAATTAGGTATTGGATATAAAAAAAGGCTAACACTAACAGCTACCCTAGAATAAAAAAAAACTTTTGACCACAAAAAAATCCATAAAACATTTGCCCACTCTAGCTAAAAAAAATGTTTGAACGTTTTAAGATTGTTTGTTGAATACTGCAAAATAAGGTTTCTACAGTTTGCTCGCGTCAAATACGGAGAACTATCTCAACAATAGGCTTGGTTAAATCACCGAATTTATATTCATAGTTCTACGTTGCTGCTAAAAGAATCAGCTTTCATGGAATGCCGACTTACAGTAAATTATTCTTGAGTTATATCGTGATATTCGAAAACAGTAAAATTTCTTCTCTGCGTGCTGTTAAGTTGAAAATGGTCGTAATACTATAAAGTTTGGAGTGAACAAAAAAGACTGATTGGTGCTAGACTACACAAACGATACAAGGTCCTATTTAAAAAAAAAATAAATCACTACCTTTTCATACTTAAAAAACTAGCAGTAGGCCATATATGCAGGATCCAGCGGTCTTCTATAGACACCGTTAGGTCCAACCCTCCCCCCCCCTCCCTACACACACAAGAGAGAGGAACAGTTACAAAAAAAATGTGCAGAAATAGAAGAAAAAAGTAATTCATTAAAAGAACTAAACGAAACACATAGAAAAAGCACTATATTTAGTAGGTAACTTCTTTAATGAAACGAACGTGTGATCGTGTTACCTTTTATTGATAAAGGCACCTGCAAGGTGCTCCCTGCCGTGCACAAATCATTCCCCTGTTAGTCTAATGTTCCTTCATATCACTCCACTTTGCATTTGTGTGTACCTTTCTACTACGCGAACTGGTTAAAAATTTTCTACAGAATGTAGTTTCCTTCAAATTATTGTTACTGCCAAGCAGGGCTGCGTCGGGCAGATGATTGGGTGCGGTTAACGCTCGCTAAAACCCTTTGACCCTTTGGAGCACCTGCCATTTTTCCTATGACCTTCATGAGACTTCACTAGGGCCGAAAATAAGGGATAGTGTAAGTTTATGTGTGTGTTGGGTGGGTGGAAGGGGTGGTACCCCTGTTCAAAAGTCTAAGCGACCGTTGCAAAAAAAGAAAAAAAAATTTCTTTGATTTTTTGGTAAATCGGCCCCCTCTCAGGCCAACTTCCTGTATTCGCTCTCAGTCACGGCAATGGAAATTAGTTTTTTTTTGCTGTTAAAAAAGCTCTTTTCCTCCGGTTCATATATCTTCTTTCACTTTTGTGGAGCCTAGAAATGTCTAAAACATATTGTTTGAAGCCAAGAAAGGTCTTAGAAAACCTAAAAGTCCGTCAGCTTCCGGGGCTTCGCCCCAGACCCCCTAGCTGGAGTGGGGGAGTCTGCAAATTTAAGCAAACTTTGAAAGAAACGTCGGTAAATTTTGCCTCTCTGGCCCCCCCCCCCCCCCCCCCCCAACAAAATGCCCTTCGCTACGCCACTGGCTACGTGTCTAAGAGTGGAATACAGCAATAAGGTTTCACTTCACATGGACTAAACAGCACAGGAACACTGCGGTATCTGAAACCTTACAGCAAAGTTTATTTGTATTCCTTTGCTGTTTTGACTTCGGATCAGTTAAAGCTTACCTTAAACATCCAACGAGTTCGTTTTTGTTTTCTTATTCGCGATACTTTGACACACCAAGTTTGATTTCTGTGGGCGTTGCTACCGCCTTTACTAATATCATCTGTAATAAAAGCTGTTTTTAAAACTACAAATAGTCAGAGCCCCTACCACTACTTGGGGGTGGCTTTCCGTCTTGAGTTTAAACGCATTAGGCCTACGTCTCATCCTTGTTCCGCTCTTGTTAATTTCAAAAAAAGGTGTAGCAGGCGTTGATAAGAATTGATAAGACCAAGCTGATTAAAGTGATTACTAATGGTTTCCATTTAATTATCTCCTGTGGTCTAGGGATTGTGTCCGCAATGTAACGGAAATAGATCACAATCAAAACTATTAAACATCTGATGTGTAATTACCAACATTAAAGTCCATAGGCCTGTTTGATCCCATTTCCAAAGTTTTCGCCCAATACTCAATCTGGCAGAGAATCAGCCTCAAATTGGCGATTCCCGACCCCTGGAATACCGTTGATGGGAAGTCGCCTCTATTTAACGTAGAGGTGGCTTGCGTTAGCATTACGCGGACACAGGCACTAGACACATAGGCACCCCAATTTAGGCACTGGACAAATAGGCACACCGGACAAAAATAGGCACCAAGGTTTTTTTTTTTTTAAATGGGATGGTTTGCCCTCAAATTGGGGGGGGGGGGGGGAGGGAGAAAAATGTTTGCCATAAAATGTTCGTAGCATTCAAAACTGCTAAACATTTGTTGCCATCTCTTATGACACTAGCATATCTGATGGTATGTGTTAGCCGCAGCGAGCGTGGCAGCGCAATTTGGAACATTAATTCATCACACAAAAGTTGGAACATCCCCCATAGGTCTCACACGAATAAGTGTCCCAGATTTCAAATGAACGATACAGACTTTGAGGGCAATCCCTCCCTATTATATAGAAAATTAAAAAAAACTTGGTGACCTATTTGTCCGGCGAATTGTATGTGTCTGAGTGCCTATTTGTCTGGGTGCCTAATTGTCCACTACCTAAATCGGGGTGCCTAATTATCCGGTGCCTATGCGTCCTACATCTGCGTTAGCACACACGTCATTGCAAGCTTTCTTAGGATCACACGTTCCATTCTCTGTATTTGCTTTCACTTTCATGGTATTGTCCAAGAATCAGCCATGAAATTCGTAGAAAATAATGTCAATTGCACGAGAAGGAAGTAGCTATTACCAATCCGCAAAAAGCAGAAAGTTAAAAAGCACTTTAGTTATTAAAAACACATACAAAGTAGCCATCAAGTGCTGGTGAAACAACGAGTTCACGACGTTTCGGTTCCAAGGTCGGAACCGTTTTCAGGTGAAGGGTTTAAAACATGTCAAACAACTTAAAAATAAAAATAAAAATTAATGATATAACAGCAGAGCAGGGCCATGGAAATAAAACTTACAAGTCATAAGGATGCAAGGTTCCATGCTCAAAACTAAAACCAAATAAAATAAAAGTCAGCACAATTCGAAAGAATGTGCCAACAGTCACACCTAACTTATTCGACAGCCACACCTAACCTATTCGACCAGCTGACTTGATGAGTTAGGTGCGACTGTTGGCACATTCTTTCGAATTATGCTGACTTTTATTTTATTTGGTTTTAGTTTTTAGCATGGAACCTTGCATCCTTATGACTTGTAAGTTTTATTTCCATGACCCTGCTCTGCTGTTATATTATTAATTTTTATTTTTATTCTTAAATTGTTTGACATGTTTTAACCCTTCACCTGAAAACGGTTCCGACCTTGGAACCGAAACGTCGTGAACTCGTTGTTTCACCAGCATTTGATGGCTACTTTGTATGTGTTTTTAATTACCAATCCTCAGGGGCCTTCACGAGCACAAACAAGTAAATAGATGGATGGGATCGGAGGCGGACTGGCCATTGGCCGGTGGGCCACTTCAGTCAAGTTTTTTTTTTTTACATTTTATAGTACTAAAAAGTACTACTACCTGATGAGTAAGTATTTACCATTTTTTTTCTTAGTAGAATAGTAGCGCGTGTAGTTCGTGCATTTGGTTTGGGGGGGGGGGGGGAGGGACGGAAAAATTTCCCACCCCAACAAAACCCACTTGGGGGGCTGGGGGGCGCTGTGAGCCCCCCAGTGGGTCCCCCTGGAAGCTGACGGATTTTTAGGTATTCTAAGGGCCTTTCCTGGCTTCAAACAATATGTTTTAGACACTTTTTAGGGCTCCAAAAGATTGGAATACAATGAGTGAATAATAGGAAAGATATTTTTTAAACCCTGTCACCCGCCTTAAAACTAGGAAACAGGCTTTGGGCCTATTGTAGGCGGAGCGAAGAAAAATTTATTTTAAATTTGTATTTCCTCTCATTATAATGGCTGTGCAATGTTTGCTAATGGTCCTTAAAAAGCTCGGGGCAATATTCATTCGGCTACAGTTGAGCTGAAGCTTTTTGCTGGTGTTTTTTACATTTTAGCTAGGCTACGTTTCATATTAATTTTAAGATACTTTCGTTTGCACCCATATTTAGTATCCGTTTCGTTATTTGCAGCCTCTTTGCGCCGTCGCCGCCGTTGTAAAATACAACGTTAGCCGCCGTGGTTAAGCTGTCAAAGAACGTGCCACCGTCAATAATGCTTACATTGTTTATATTTATTGCAGAGTATCTTTCCTAGATTTAAAATATTAACAATAAAGCATTTAATTGCAAGCTACACAATCACCAGTAACGATAGTACTTCACAACAATCAAAAGATTCGAAACATCCGGCTCTCTACGCTGCCTTCTACGACAATGTTGAAGCGCACATCTCTGGCACGTACTGCAACGCCAAACGCTAATTTTTTTTTCAAGTGGAATTATTACAATTGTTGATCAGCCGGTGTTAGCTTGGCTGTGAACATAGAATTTAAATAATTCTAAATCCTAATTTTAAGCCAAATTATTAGTCCCGTTTTACTTTCGACAAGCGACAATTAGGCCTAATGGGTTCGATGTTAGGCCTATTTATTCTGGCAACATGGGATGGAGAGTGTAGTTTCCATAGCAATCTAGAAATCTTGAAATTACAATACGAAGCCAAATTATTGTTCTGTGTTGTGATATAAATACGTGGTCTGCTGTGTCTGTCGTATTATATGAACGGTTTCCTCCTGCAGCGGCGATTTGATGTTTCAAATTTGAGATTCCCGTTGATAGCGTCAACGCCACTTTGGTTGCCATGTTGGCTGAATTCCTGAAGCATTCTTTTTTTTTTACATGAAACCAAAAGTATATGAAACCAGACAACAACATGTGTCCATAATTTGCTTTTGATGAAACGAATGTGAGTCGTTAACGAATCCTTCTGGTTTGTTTCCCATTTGCTTGTCTTCCTCTAGTGGTTAAAGTGTTATGATCAAATGTTATTATTTCGTTGAGTTATGTCAAAAAAGATTGTTAGCTGTAAGGAAGCTACGATGATTTATTTTGGCTTTTTTTTAAAGTTCACTTGATTACCAACAGCACAGTGTATGCTTCGTCGGAATTCCTTAACTATTCACGATTCCAAATTTACAATGGTGAGTGTTAGAAATAAATTCGAAAATTTGTTATTTCTCCCGTAATAATTGTTCGATTTACGTCAAATTTTGTCTCAGCAATACTGTTTGGGGTATCAAGCGTTGTACCAAATTTCATTCCAATCCGATCTTTCGTTTGGGCTCCACCCAGACTAAAAATGTGCGACCAACAGACCAACGGACCAACCAACCAACATTTTGCAATTTGGTGTCCGTTATAGGCTACGCTTCGCTCGCTTCGCTCCGCCAATTACGGCCAGTTGCTTAGAAGAATATTGGGTTCTTGGTGTATACATGAAGATTCACCGCCGTACCTACTGCTCCTGTTTTTTTTACATATTAGCTGGTAACCCATCTATTGGTGGCATGTGTTGGTAAATAGTGTGTCAAAGTCCCCGTCCACTCCTACTTCCCCCTCTCCCCTCACTTGGTGGGCAACGGCGGTGGGCAACTTTCTTCACTACGTGCGGGAGGACGGATGGGTCGCACATAAATTAACGTTGTCGGCCATTTTTTCACTGCTCCTTCGTGGGTTTCCACCTCTCATGCACTGCGGAGTGCAACTATTCAATCTCAGTTGGCCTTGCACTTCCCCTCGTGGTTTCCAATTATGGTAAGAGATGATGCTCAAGTTACTTTATCAGGCGCGAAGTATTTTTCCATTCTGCATTGCTGCCTCCGGACCTCTCCTAAGTGGGTTCCAATTATGGTATGAGATGGCACAGAATTGTCGGGCACGAGCTATTAGACGGTCGCTCATGAATCATCTGTTTTGATTGACTGCAAAGCAGATGACGTAGGACACAAGGACTAATCACAGCTTGCCGTCGTATTAGTGCTCTCTCGACGCTCCTACAGTATTAATAACTTAGATTAAAAGCTAGTGATTTGACGAAAAATAGGACCTGGTTTCGTTTCTATAATCTACCACCATTCACAATCTACTTGTTATTTATTCAAGCCTTTTATTGTGACGACCATTTTCAACTTAACAGCACGCAGCGAAGAAATCTTTAATGTAGTTTTTAAATATCCCCAAAACAAAACCTTGTTAAGGATTCCCGCCAAGCTTTTCGGCCATTTGAAGTCGTGATATCCAACGCTTCGCCAGTTAACGCCATTGAGTAAACAGTGCGAAGGTTAAATGAAAAATCAGTGGAATTAGGCTTGACTAGACGAAAGAGCTTAGCGTTTCATATAAAGACTTCAAACGACCGAGAAGCTTGACGGAATCCTTAACAAGTTTTGTTTTGTAGAGCTATAACATCATTTTTATCCAATTGAAAACTTTCTTTTTCTTAACAATTTCTATGTGAAAAAGCCGAAAATCCAGTTTTAAGGTCCCGCGTCCTCATGTTTTCATATTCATTGTTGTATACAAAATATGTTCATTGTTGTATTATTCTTTTTGGGTTCGACTCCATAAAACAAAAACAACAACAAAATGCCAACTCTGCCCTGTAACTTTGAATTTACTCTTCCCCTATCCCCAAAACCAGCAAAAGG
>JAHWFP010094126.1:0-15622 GCA_023313725.1 Lithobius niger | reverse complement strand
ATCAACAAAGGAGCGCTCGTCCAAATTAAAGGTGTACCGAAATACGAATTGGGGTTCATTGTTCATTGGTTGCTTTTACCTAAAATACGTATATTCCTTTCCTGTCCAGAATTGTGCACTGAACATTTTTGCTTTACATTATGCTTTGGGTTTGTTGACTATTAAGGAATTACAGCCAAACCCCCAGTTTTTTTTTTGGGGGGGGGGGGGTTTGAACTTGGTGTCGATAGCTATATTTTTTCCAGTTACCCTTCATGTGCGTTCATACCAAATTTCATGCTTTTCACAAAAAAGTGAATAATTCAATCCTTTAGCCACCTACTAAATCGCTCGAATGCATACAGTAACAGTAATGCAGTCCCTAAATTATATCTAGTACAGACCCCAAAACAGAGTTATGCAATTGTCACAACACCCACCTCATCAGTTGTTTTTCCTGACGGTGGTTCATCACGCAAATTGTCATCTTCAAAAAGATGGGAAACAGCATCAACCCTGAAACCACTGACTCCCCTATCCAACCAGAACGTCATGACATCCTGTAAATAAGTATATTAATAAAGTTAACAAGTGTATCAATAAGTATATAGAGAAAGTTGACATCAACCAAAATCAAACTTTACCTGTATTTCCTTTCTGACTTGCTCATCTCTTAAGTTCAAATCCGGCTGAGAAGCCAAGAACTGGTGAAGATAGTATTGCTTCCGAATGTCATCATAAGTCCAAGCTGGGCCACCAAACACACTTTTCTGGTGAGAAAAAGGATCAATTTTTTATTTTCATATACTGTATTTCACTAGCTTTCCCTCACACCCTCTTCCTCCCAGCCTAACAACTGAGTAGGCCTACATTTTTTCTTAAAATTGTTATTTGTTTTGCTAAAGAACCTCAGCAGCAATTTTCACCCAATTTTATTAAAATTTGTCTTGCAACAATCAATCTTTGCGTTCCTTGCACTTGGCTGACACATTAACATACTTACCATAAGTAGGAAAGTTTACAAAAACATTTACGCATGTTAGCTTACTAAATCAAAAACCTATTTACTCACTCTGTTTTTTTCTACAAGTTTAATATCAATCGCCATTGTCTTCTACAAGTTTGCATCTGCCTAAGAGTGTGTTCAGAAATCAAATTAATTTTATTATTATTTCCCACTAATAACACTACCCATTTAGTTAACCATTCTTGAATTACTGTTGCCCTTTAGTAATTTTTTTTCATTAGGTAAGCAGATAATTAAGTGAACCGAAATTTGTCCGCACTTCAGTGGCCTAATTATAGTTACAAGTGATTAACCGAAACTCTCGATCTATTGTTTTCCGCAATTTATTTTATGTGTAGGGATACTACTTAAAAGTATTAATTATTGGTGATAAGGGATTTTGAGATTTTAACAGAAATTATTTCTTTGGTCAGACCTATTTTGAATTTATTTCTTTGGCATATTATCTTATTACATGTTATTAGGGGTATTATGATGTAACAAATGAATTAATAATTCTTAAAGCACATCCTTTAGTTTAATCTGCTTGACGGCTGCACTCTTTAAAGACTTTTCTTCCATATTTTCTCAGTGTTAGTTTCTTAAGATATCTATCGTTTAGTGTACAAACGTGCAGAGATGACTCGTAGAATGTTACCCCAATTTTTGTTTTTGGGGGAGGGGTGGCTAAATCCTAATAAAATTGCATGAATTTACATTATTTTACATAAAATATTATGATCAACACTTTACAAATTATTACTTTAAAATGACCGCCTTGAAAACTAAAGCTTGAAACATGCTTTTCTTGGTCTCGGTCCATGGCTTGGACCATAAGCTGCCAACAAATCTAGGCTTCAAAAAGTTTCCCTGGTGATTAGACAGCAAACCATACATTTCCTCAACTAGCAGTAATATATTGTAACTTTTTTTTAACTAATTGACATTAAGTTAACAAAAATTGCATTTTTGGTAGTCAAACATGCCCAACATTGTGGTAAATATTTCATATCAAATATGAAATCTTTAGTATCCCCCTTAACAATTATTACTGAACAATTATGTTAAGAACCCTAACCTAACATTTAAAATCCAAAATGGGATTGTTGTCCATTTCCGCTAACAGGCACAGCGAAATGGTAGTATTGTCCATGCTAGTAAAGCTGCGGAAAGTTTAGTTTATCAGAAGCAAAAGCTGAAGTTGCCTTTACGAAGACTGACAAACCAGAATCTTACACACAAAAGGTTTTGGAAATCTAGTCCCTATTTCTTAAAAATTATTCTAAAAACGTCTAGATTCATACTCTGGAACGTAGCAGACGACATTACTTACGTACGGAGGAAACTACGCAATATTCCAGACAGGCAAGAATGATGTAACAATTCTTGGCGAATTTTCGATAGTCTATTTGCTGTTGATGGAGAAACCTAGCCGACTATCATCTTCAGGCACGTAATAAAACTCCAAACACTACCACCTATTTACAGTCAATATATTCAAAATTGGCGTTAACTTGGTCTCCGATATTTACAAGGTATATACAATGAAGGTGTGCGACGCTCACGTACTGTCTCCGTTATTTTGAAGGCCGTGATTCCACTTTTTTCTCAGACGGCCTCCGAAATCGGCATCTAGTAGGAACTGGATTGAAGGGTTAGACGGTCCCTGGATATTCATCAGCACGGCCTTCTCTCGGACGTGGTGTTGAATAGCCAGGGATTCAAGGCCTCTCAGGTGCGAGTCTCTGCTCGAGTTTGAAATGAGCAACGTTTCAGTTCCTTCCCAATGGATGCGGTGTGAGGTGTCCATCTGGTGTACAGCGATGCCGTTTGTATCTTTTTGGTTTCTGGTATCACTCATACGTTGTTTTACTCGTGCCCTTACGCCCTTAGGTGTCTCACCAATATAGCAGCAGGTGTTGCAGAAAAGAGATAAGAACAGAGGAGATGATACGGACGGAGAGGCTGAGCATAGATCTAGGGTAGGTCTTACCTACCTTCAGGGAGTAACAGACAAGATCCAGAAGATACTCAGAGATAACGGCTTTGACTCCTATGTGAAAAAAGGAGAAGGCCTCAAAGAATTGCTCCTGCCGAAAGCATTGTATAAAGAGGAAGGTGGTAGAAAGAAGAAATATGAGGAAAGACTGCAAAAAATAGTGAACACGAGAGAAGGAGTGTGTATGTGCTGACTGCGATGCCGTCTATATTGGTGAGACACGCAAGGGCGTAAGGGTACGAGTAAAACAACATATGAGTGATACCAGAAACCAGACCGATACAAACGGCATCGCTGTACACCAGATGGACCCACCTCACACCGCATCCACTGGGAAGAAACTGAAACGTTGCTCATTTCAAACTCGAGCAGAGACTCACACCTTAGAGGCCTCAAATCCCTGGCTATTCAACACCACGTCCAAGAGAAAGCCGAGCTGATGAATACCCAGGGACCGTCTAACCCTTCAATCCAGTTCCTACTAGATGCTGATTTCAGAGGCTGTCCGAGAAAAAAGTGGAATCGCGGCCTTCAAAATAACGGAGGCAGTACGCGAGCGTCGCACACCTTTATTGCATATACCTCGTAAATATCGGAGGCCAAGTTAACGCCAATTTTGAATTATGATGGACTGTAAATAGGTGGCAGTGTATGGAGTTTTATTACGTGCCTGAAGATGCTAGTCGGCTAGGTTTCTCCATAAACAGCAAATAGACTATCGGAAATTCGCCAAGAATTGTTATATCGTTCTTGCCTGTCTGGCATATTGCGTATTTTCCTCCGTACGCAAGTAAAAAATAAACAAAGTTGTTAATTTCTTTGCTTCTTGGATATTTTATCAAGATTAAACAAATGGTGATCAGCCTTTTTCTTTGGGTTTCTTTTGGTAATGGCTTTTTCTTGCAATATGCCTTTTAATAACTAAAATTTCACTTTACCCTAACCTTTGGGATAGACTACTATTTCAGTTTAGGACAACACAAGAGGTTTAGAAACACCACATTAAAAAAAGAAATCGGTGTGATGCCATTTGTTCAAACTTAGTCATTATTCACGGTCACTTTTTATTATTTGGAATGGGTTGGAGAAAAAAAAATCCCCCCCCCCCCCCTGGCCAAATTGTGAAATTGAAACTAAACTTACTACACATATGCTTAATTAAATTACGTCAGTTTTTACATGGTAGAATTTCCCTATGAACTGCTATACTTAGCCTCTTGTAAGTTGGAAAGACTTGACACAAACTTTACCAGTTAACTGACAACAATCAACAGAACAAAAATCTAATCTGTGAATATCTATTTCCATGTGGAAAATTCACGTCTTTCCTCCTTATCAACTGTTTTAGCCAAAGAGATAAATTCAGTCTTGACAGTGAAATTCAAAACTCGTCAGTATTCTACTAATTTTTGATAGGCATAAGTCCATGAAAGGTTTAAAATTATGGTACTCCTATCTTCTTAAGGCAACTATAAAATGTGTTTTCTTCCGTAGCTGTCTGTGGTAGCTGTATCGAGGGAATTATTTAAATAACTTTAAATAAATCCCAAAGATTTAAATGATTCCCTTGATACAGCTACCACAAACAGTGATGAAGAAAACACATTCTATAGTAGCCTGAAGAAGATAAAGAGTACCATAATTTAACACCTTTTATGGACTTTTGAAATTTCACAGAATACTGATGAGTATTTGAATTTTGAATTTAAACGTCAAGAATGAATTCTTCCCGTAGTTACTGAACATTGAAAGTACGATGGTAGCATTTTTCTTTTAGCCCTATTATGTAATTTTCATGGCTTTCAACAAACGGAGGGGAAGGGGAGGAGGAGGGGTGCACACCAATATGCAATATGCTGAATTATTCTGACCACCACTTTTATGATACTTGATCATCTCCAGTGCAATGGCATCAACCGGAGACAAAAAGGCCTTGCAACAATACTTACCCAATTATTGGGAGGTCCTCCACCAGCCTTTCCGTCTTTCCATACGTAAAAGTTAGTGTAGCGATCTTCCTTTTGACGACTTTTCTCAAACCAAACTGATGTGTTGCTTGTATGGCCAGGGATTAAATCCAATACCAACCGGATATCTGTGAAAAGAAAAAAGATGCCAACTAAGCCTATTGACACTATTTGCTTGTTTCGCCAGGGTTGGCATCCATGATACTTACAGGTTTCTCAGTTAAAGGCGCATTTTCAATGAAATATGCTCATAATATAAAATACTAAGGCTGCATCAATACCGATATTGGATCAGATCGGTTGCAGATATTTGGGTAACAGTACTGAATTGGTAACTATCACTGAAATATTGATAACTGTGGAACCGTTCGAGTTAACGACTTGCGGCTTGCAACGTTTTGTTCAGGAAATCACTGTGTATGTAATTAGCTATCTTTTAACTAGGGCTGGTACTTTCCGGTTTTTTAGTTATCCGTTTAACCGGTTTTTTTTTCCGGTCGGTTACACGAAAACCGTTTTCAGCCAAGAAAAAAAAAAAAAAAAAAAAACCAGCCCAAAAAAATTTCACACCTGCGTAATATATTATTAAAAAACAAGCTGAAAAAAAATATGATTTAGGCCTTGGTAACTCAAGCATAATTATTGACTACATGTTGCATTTTGGGATTTAAACTAGAAGATAGTTGACCTTGATAAATTTAAGTATTTACTTTATCAAGAATTTTGACTTTATGTAGCATTAAAATTTCTACACGATGGCTTAGGCCTATTTACGACAACGTAAGCCAAAAACAAAACAAAATTTAACACAACGTCTTTGTTATTAATGTTCCATTCATTTTAAATTATGAGCCAGAAAACTTAGCATGTTTGCGTGTTCGGGTAGCAACGCATTTCGTTTACTTGTTATAATGCCGCTCGCGGTAGGTATAGACGAGTCCACTTCTCCACGACGCGGCGAGGGCCGATGCTGGCCAGCTTGTATAAAACTGCCTCGTGTACGCGCTGACGATCAGCAGTTTGTTTCAAAGAAAGTAAGCAGCTTCGATGGGACAACAAGCCCACGCGGATTATTTGTAAATAAGTTGCCCCCTACCCACCCCGGTTTTCTGCTTTCACTGATTTTGAGTGTTTGGATTAGTAGGCCTAAGTGATGCCACTTGGCTATTCTTGGCTCGTGCCCGCATCAAACGTTTTTCGGATATGGGTTTTATAATCCGTGTAACCGAACGTGGAACGGTTTCCGGTTAACCGTGTAACTGATCCCAGCCCTACTTTTAACTATTCCTAATTATTGAACTTTGAAGAAAACAACACTGCATTACAATAGTTGATACGTTAGGCTTCCGATACCGAAACTTAGGCAAGGTTGATACTCATATCTGAAAATGAATATCCCCGATTTTCCCTGACTTGTTCCTTCAAATATCCCTGACCAAACCACTTGCAATTTTTTTTAAAATTTTTCAATTATGCAGAATCAACTGCTCATTCTGCAAGCCTGGCGAGTTGACTACATCCGGGGATACAGCTGGAGATTTTTCACAATTTTTTTTATTTAAAAAAAAAAAGGACAAGAAGGTAGTAGCAAAGTGAGTGGGACTTACGAGACCACTCGTAAACGAAATTCTAAAAAAAAAAAAAAAAAAAAAAAAAAACGGGTCATGCAAAAAAAACCCAGCTCATTCTAAAAAAGAATATCCCTGACTTTTCATCAATTTTTCATTTTTTTCCCAGACTTCCCCTGACCGTATTTCATATCCCTGACTACCCCTGATTTTCCCTTACTTTCCAGGTCGGTATGAACCATGTTAGGCCATTAAAAAAAGAAAACTTGGTTCTCAGGCCCTCCCGCACCTATTTGTTTGCGGGAAATAAAAAGAAACGACGCGGCAAAAATGGCAGTTACAGAAAAATAGCCTTTAGTGAGAAATTGAAATATAAAATTACCATTCTTGTCGCTGAATAATTGTGTGGACACAAGGTACGAAGCATTACGAGGCAGTACTCTTTATATTACCCAAACTAGAAAATTATTCCCAAAATGTATGGCAAAACAGGGTCGAAAAATAAATTCCGCCCGCACGGATTTCTTGAGAAAAATGCCCGAGAACCAACTTTTTTTTAAGTGGCCTTAATGCTAATTTTATTTTTTATCAACAATCCTAATAAGGGTTTCAGAAATGAAAAAGGACATATGCAAGTTGAAAAAATGGTTCTCATGCATCGCAGCATCACCTAAACAGCCCTGCATCAATATTTGTTTGAGGTTTCTAAAACCCGATCTTCAATGAAATAAACAAAAAGCAACAGTACAAGTATTTTACAATTTTGCAGCTGTATTTTGCTTTAGGCTACTTCTACTAAAAAAATGTGTGTAAAAATTAAGAGCCTTATCCCTCGATTATCAACTTTGTGCCCCCGAGAATCATTTTTAACTTTGCATGGCCTGATTATGAAAAGGTAATCAACAGTTAGCTCTGAAAATATTTGGCGATTTCCTGGCTTTGGCATAATTTACCCGTACTACTTTTTTTTTTTTTTTAGGATTTCTGTTGCTACTATACAAGCTATTCGTTAATCTGATTAAAAAAAAGTGAGCTACTCGTGGAAGCCTTTCTGTGAAAAGTTTGCTTTCGAATGCGTGGCAATTTGGAGGAGAATGCTTAAATATCATTAGCACATCATACATCTATAGATTATAAACACGACAAAGACAAATGGGCTCAATTTCGGAACAGTTGGCAATTGGTCCACTAGACTTAGGATGCGCCTAATGGTTTATGCCTGTTACGGCGCGCATGTGAACACCTTAAATGCCAACGCTTGGACAGCATATGACGAAATTTTTTTAGAAATTGAATTTTATGGCTAGGAGCTTTACAGGGATATACACATAGAATATCCCTATTTACTGGTGGGGCCAGTTAAAACTGGTTTCTATTGCCTAAAACGAAAATATACATACAAAATATACATACACCTGTATTTTTGCATTCTTCCTCGAATAATGGTTTCTCTCTCGAGTTTTTTTTGGCATCATTGAACTTGCCAGCTACACAACGCAACTGCGCATACGTCATGCATAGCCTCCTGTAAGAGCTTTCAGGCGAAGCGGCCTGCCATCTCATTTCTTCTCGATCTGTCATGGTGGTGACCCAAGAGGGGAGGTAGGGAGGGTTATACGTAGTGTGTATTTTCGTTATAGGCAATACAACAGATTTTAACTGGCCTTATCGGTAAATTGGGCTTTATAAATTGCCACTACGAAAATATCCACTACCTGTAAATTTTTGTATTTACAGGAAACCTCGTCAAAAATGGTGGCGGGTACCACAAAAAACCCCAAAAAAGTATGAAAACTTCGCACTTAGAACAGAAACGGGAGAATTGGTTCATCTTGTTCTGTCTTCAAAGGTGGTTATAGTTTCTGTTAATTGTGCATATGGGGGTTGGACGACAAGTCTGACAAAAATGATGGAATTCAGACAGTGTAGTCCATATTCCCGTTTGGACTTGTCACTGAAGAATCGATCACAATAGTAACGCTCAAATTCAAAAACAAAAATACTCTCAGTACGGTATTTTGCAAATTTTCGATAGGCCTAATAGTCAGAGTGGTGTTAATTTCGGTCTCTCCTATCTTCTTCAGGCTTCCTTTCTTGTGCTTGCTTCTGTTTTACATTGTTATGAGTGCCAGTGTTTTTGAAAATGCGTGGAAACCGTTGCCCACTGTACTTCTCGCGTGTCGTAAATGGAAGCACAAATAAAGGCATGTTCCAAGTAAAAGTTTGTGAGGTCTCTCAATGCATCGAAACATCACTAAAACCCTGGCAGGAGGAGCTTTAAAACCAATGAAAGATCCAAGGCGGGAAGTTTGTGATGTGCTGTTGGCCGATGGACTTAGAAAGGGCGCAGATGTGAACTCGAAAGTCGTCTGGGAGGTGCACATTATCTGCAGCCTTGACGATTGAGTCGATTTCAGATTTGTGAAATTGGGAGTCCCCAGGTGTTGAACAGCTGTTCACAGATGGGTGTCAATTTCCCTTGACGTGGTCTGCAGCAGAAAGGAGCAATAGTGATGATCTATCGACAGCTTAGGTTGTGAAGCGGCCAGACAGGGTCATCAAGGTCAGCTTGGGTTGAAAATTGTTGATGTCACTTGGTGGAGCTGGCGAGACCAAGTTTATCTTCCTTACACGATGTGAGGTGTCATGGTTGTTTTTCTGCTGAATTCCTGACGATACTTCGAGGGAGTAATTGTCAGTGGATGAAGATGCGGGTTGGGTGAGGGGTGGTCAGGTTCTGGGCGTCAGTCAACCATCAAGGCTTTCAAGGGGGAAGCCTTCATCAGTTGGTCTAGATGTGGCTTCACTGTTGCGGTGTTCTCCAGGTGTTGGAAAACAGATGACAGCTGCAGGGCTGGAAATGTCCAGAAAAAAGTGTGTAGCATAATTGCGATGCAAAATAAAAATTGCGTAGCAATCGCAAAATAATGGTTAGCAGTTTTCATGAAGCATGATTATTTTTCTTGGCCGGCAAAAAGTGGCGTTAATTTTAATTGACGGTGTAGCTAGAACAAGAGCATGTAATTGTGTGACGTTTAAATTGCATAATTTTTTTTCAATACCAAACTATTCTAGTGCTTTTTTCGATGGCGTATCGTCCATTTTTTAATTCTTCGCACGTGGCATAAAATTAACGTAACGTCTGTAGGAATTAGAATTAAGAAATTTATGGAACACAGTAATTGTTCTATTATAAATGGACTAGGTCTACTGCAAAAGGATTTTTTTAACATAGTTATAAAGTTCTTTTGTCATGAAATTGCGTAGCTAAACTGCTATGCAAATTTCAGTTTTGTATCGCTAATGTCTAAAATTGTGGTGCAAACTGCGATGCGATACCGCTCATTTCGAGTCCTGAGCTGACATGAATTGCGTAAGTCGTATTGGTGGTAAGACAACGACAAATAGAACCTAAAGTGGTGAAGGGGTTGTTGGTGTCAAGGCGTAGCTCGAGACAAAGAAATTCAAGAGGCGTGGTCCAAGGTGTTTTCCTTGGTCTGGTCATGCTCTTGGCCTGTTGATTGGCTTCCAAAGGCGTAGTTGTGTTGGTGAGTGATGTAGCAAAACGAAGGGTGGAAGTTCTTCCGGTGAAGGGCTGTCGGCGACAAGGTGCACGAGTCCAGGAAGATGTGGCAGCAAATTCAATGATGGGTGTTGACATGAGCCAGGAGTTTCAATCGAACGTCGTTTCGTGCTAGGTCGATCGGGGAGTAAACATCAGGAAGGCGATCAGATGGAAGATGAAGTTAACCCGTCACGGGTAAACGATATAGGCGGTGCTGGGTTTTGTAGTGCAATGCATGAAAAGTGAGACTGTGAAGCAAGATCCAGGACCGTGTGAAATTTTCTTGGAGGAAATGGCTTGTGAAGTCACCGGACGAGGTGAATGAGATGAAACGGCAAAGGAAAATTGTTTGCAAACAAGCAATGGCCGTCGATGAGCGGAAACAGAATGGCAGGGAAAGATGACTGTCCGGAAGGGCTGCCAATTGCAGTTAGTGAGGGACGAAGCCTCGAGGAGTTTCAAACGACAACATTAAGAACGACAGTCTGGACTAGTTGCAGACAAAGTTGGTGAAGGCCAGCAACGAATGACAACAGTCCAGAAGAGTAGTCGGCAGAGATGCAAACAAGTCGGCGAAGGGCATTGGGCACTCAGGAAGAGCTGTTAACAGCAGATAGCAAGTGGCGGCAGTCCAGAAGACCAGCAAGGGATGGAGTTGCTGATAACGTCGGAGAAGGACGACACTTTCGGAGAGCTGTTTAGTAACACGCAGCGAACGACAACAATCCACAGAAACAGCTAACGATAGGCAGTGAATGACAATAGTCCGGAACAACAGTAAAATATGGTCAGCGGAGGACGGTGGTCTTGAAGAGTTGCAAATGGCCAGCACCGAAGGACAATGTTGGGAAGAGATGCAGACCAAGTCGGTGAGGGACAGCAGACTGGAAGAGCTGCAAACAGAGGCGGCTGCTGATGATTCGCAGTGAGTGACTATAGTCCGGAAGAGCTGCGCACGATAGTCACAGAAGGACGGAAGTCCCAAAGAGCTCCAAACGGTGGTTGTGAGGGCGAGTCGGGGGGGGGGGGCGGGGCAGACGGTCAGAGAGGGCCGTCGGTGTCGGAAGGCTGTTGATGGGCGGCCAGCGACGACATTCCAGATAAATCTGCAATCGACAGTCGGAGGTGGCGCTGGAAGAGACGACGAGTCGAGTGGTGAATGACGAGATGCTGCTGTTTTGGAAGCTAAGGCAACGATATAAGGATCCGATGGTGATCAAGTCCAGAGTTTCCAGGTGAGTCATTCTTGATTTTGTCATGCTGTGAAGAGGGTCGGTGAAAGGAGATGGACGACTTGAAGGAGTTACGCGGCTTGCGTCTGGTGATCTGCTGGCTAACGGCGACAGGAGTCGTTGGTCGACGCCGGCGACAGGAGTCACGTTGTTGAAAGGATATACTCCGTTAAGCTGTTGTTGACAAGGTGGGTAATGTGAAGGAAAAAACAATGACGTCTGGAACCACCGGAGAAAGGCTTGTCAGTCAGGACGGTGACCTTGAGGCAGAGATTCGCGTTGGGTACTTTGTAGTGTTGGGCAGTACCAGAAATTTTTCAGCCAGTGACGGTACCAAGCTTAGTACCCCGGTCTTCGGTTTTCTCCAGTACTTATGAACGAGGCGGTATCTGGTATATAGTACCAATACCCGATTTTTAAATAACAACAAATATTATGAAAAATGTCTTTTGTTGATAGTGTTTTAATGGAAAAAATTTACTGATTTTTTCCCCCCGATTTAAGCTTAATGCATGTTTCACAATATATTTGATAAAAAAAAAACCATCTTCTACAATTTGTAGCTAACATGCTATCCAAATAGAAATGGAAATATAAACAAATGCTGATGTAGCATCATAGTTATGCAAATTTTGCTCCACTTTAGTGCTAATTTTACCATTGTAAATCCTTAACTGATTGTTACACCGCAGGAGCCCTACAACACAAGAACTAAATGAACTATTGTTATAATTTTAGCACCATATTAAAACAATACTGGTATTTTAACAACGCATGGAATACTGGTACACAACCATAGTTGAACACTTAGTCCTTGTTATGTTGTAAAAATTGGTCAGCAATGGTGAGAGAACAAAGCATCAGGATATGCTGCATGAAAGCTAGCAGGCGGAGAGGAGTTCCTAAAAGATTTCCTTTAGTTTTTGGTGTAGACAAGGTTCGAAGGCTTGGGTCTTTTGGTGAAAGGCGTCGCCATACGGAAGATACTTTCGGCGAAAGTTTCCTTATGGTAAAAACCATGAAAGCTTCTTTTGGTGAAAGCGTCGTATGGTGGGGTGTTTTTCGGTGAAAGGTTCCTTCGGCAAAAGCAGCCTTGAAAGAGGGAGCAGAAAAAAGCTGTGACCTTCTGGAAGACGGAAAGACAGGAACATGACGGTCCACTGCAGGAGAGACGAGAGGTTGAACTGCAGTCAGAAAAGGAGCTGGTGTTTTGATCTTGTCGGTGAATTTGTATCGAGGAGAAGAGGACGAAAGGTTGACCAGAACCATGAGGATCGAGGGTCCACTGTAGGAGGGCAGGCAGGCGGGACGAGTTTCTGGAATATTTCCCTTCATTAGGATAAGACGTGGTTCGAAGGGTTGGGTTTTCAAGAGAACGGTGTTGACCGAGCAGGAGATACTTTTAGCAAGTCTTCTTACGGGATCTGTAGGACGAGTTTCTTTTCGACGAAAGCTTCTTTCGGCAAAAGTAGTCTTGCAAAGGGAGAAGAAAGTGACGGGTAAAAGAACTTAAGGGTCTGCTGCAGGAAGACTAGCAGACGGGGACAAGTTCCTGGAGGATTTCCCTTCATTTCGTTTAAGCATGGACAAAGGGCAGGGTCTTTCGGCGACAGGCGTTGATCATACAGGAAATAATTTCAGTGAAGGCTACAGATGAAGGTTCTTTCGACGAAAGCTTTAAATGGTGGAGGTTCTTTCGGGAAAAGCACTTTCGGCGAAAGCAATCTTGAGAGGGAGAAAAAAGTGATGCGGCTGTATGAGCGGGGATTAAGGGAAAGAGATGGCTGGCCGCCTTGCTGGAAGCTCTTATAGGAAGGCTGCGCATGCGCAGTTGGGTTGTGCAGCTGGCCAGTTCAATGAAGCCAAAAAATCTCGAGAGAGAGAGCATTATGAGAGGAAGAATACAAAATTTACACATAATGGATATTTCCCCAATGGCAATTAGAAATCATAAATTAAAAATGAAGACGGCTACAAATCATTCTTCGATTTTTTGAAAACTGGACGAAAAAAACCGACACACAAACCAATTTATCGGTTTTGTTTCTCAGAATGTTTGAATAGTTACTTTTTCCTCACATAGGCCAGGATACATAGGGGAAATTAGCACTGGCCGCTAGCCAGCTGGCGATTAAATGCGGTCAGTTGGAGACTAAAAATTTAGCACAGTGGCCACTTGTCATGACAAGGATAAATGCATTTACAGTCATGAGCTTCCCACTTTTTGATAGCAAAAAACCTGCTAGTTATTTCTTTAATTGTGATGTTCGATGGAATCCTTAATGTCTTCAGATTAGCTTTCTTAAGTTTTATTTATTTTTTATTCCAAACGTAGGAATGAAATTAAAAATTACAACCGACAAAAACATCTGCATTTGCTCTTCAGATTCGGCAGGAAAGAGGCCTACGGCTGCTGACGCCTAGATTTGTTTCATTGCAGCTGGGGTATATTCAATTTAAAAATAAGGCCTCGGCCGCGGGGGGGCCAAAAAAAATTCAGTTCCTGTTTTTGTGGCTAGGAACTACAAAGAGGTGGAAGGTTCTCTGTTGTGCGATTAAAATTTTACGGTGGCAACTAAACTTTTGTCATTTACTGGCCGGTACATCAAAAAGTCAATTTTCGCCTATACCAGGATAATCTGTTGACTGAATTTTTGAGGGATAAAATCTAGTCCAGCTGGGTAGCCAAGATTTCCAAAGAGTGGTTGGCATCCAAAAGAGCCACCAGTTTGAAATTGATGGCCTTGGTTGGATGTGTGCTCTACACGCAAAAAGTTTTGTCTCAAATTGCACTTGACAGCATAGTGTTTTCGTAATCACTGGAAATTCTGTGCCCGCTGAGCCACAAATCTTGATATTTCTCACGCAAGTAAATAACGAAGGGCATGCGGAAAAGCTTTAATTGTTTCTGTAGCATGCTACCAGGATGATGATAACTTGTGGTTTACTTGTTGCACGTAGTCTAACTGACCAGGCCTAACTTTGTTTGATGAAAATAAATAGTTAGTGACCTGGTCACACTTGAAAAATGCCGAAGAATATAATAGTTCTCTCAGCCATAAAGCCTGGTCACAAAGATGTCAAGGAATTCAATAATGGCCAGCAGCAGCGATGTGCTTTTGAGTTCCTAAACCAGAAATTTAAGATATATTTCACCGATGAATCCTTGTACAAGAAATAACCCTGTGATCTTAACATTAATTGAGGATTTGACTAAACTCTTTACTAACTTACTTACCCTTGTCTTTCATCTTCTGCACCAACGAATCAAAGTCTGCCATTGTCCCAAAGATTGGATCAACATCTTTAAAGTCTTCGACATCATACCCAAAATCTTTCATAGGAGATTTGTAAAAAGGACTTAACCAAACAGTCTTCACGCCCAATTCTTCCAAGTAATCCAAGCGTTGTTCAATACCTAAGAAAACAATTTATCAGCGATTATTAAAGTTAACACATTTGTCTCGGCCACTAGTTCAATAAAGTACATCTGATGTTCACTGCAAATGATTTAACTGTATAATAACACAGAAAACAATTTACAACACTGATAGCCTTATTTCGGTCGTTTTATCAAAACTTTCAACTTCTATTCCCGACCACGTTGTTTGTATTACAGTCAGTCACTTACACAAAACCAAAAATCGTCCAAGTTACACTATTCAAACTTGCAAATTTTCGACTATCTCTGCTGATAAGTCTTCTTCAGTTCGTTGGTGGTTGTTGTGCAAGTCTCATGACTCTTGCCTGAAGAAAACTATCAGTAGAGATAGTCGAAAATTTGCAAGTTTGAACAGTGGAACTTGGACGATTTTTGGTTTTGCGCAAGTGACAGTCTGTAATTTATGAAACTTCAACCAAAGTAAATTTGCTGAATTAACGGTGTTTCCGATTACGTTGTTTGTAGCAGTTATTTGCTTATCAGGCTGTTAAAAACAAGACACATAGCGTATGGAGTGTGGGATGATGGCCTATCCAGATTATACACAACACAACGTTTACATGACCACTTGACAGTGCTTCAGACGGAGCATAGGCTATCACTTCGTTGTTGCTTCCACGGGCCTTGCTAACACCTGTTCATGGCGCTTTCTTCCACCTAGCAATACATAACAGAATTGCACGAGTCGGATACGATTTGTCTTTGTTCCTGTTAGGGATGGGTCGGTTTCATTTTTTTGACTTCGGTTCCGGTTTCAGTTTTCACGCCCACAAAACCTCGGTTTCGCTATCGGTTTTTGCCACTATCCGCCCCAACTGGATATTTCTAGTTTTTTTCTTGTAACAGTAGTATTACTAGCTTTTA
>JAHWFP010094125.1:0-15247 GCA_023313725.1 Lithobius niger | reverse complement strand
CTAATTCGAATTCCCTAGTTTAGCTTTGAAATGGCCTACCATGAGTGTCCTAGTTTAGCTATAAATCACCTTGTTTGAGTCACCTAGTTTAGCTTTGAAATGGTTTACCCTGAGTAGCCTAGTTTGAAACAGGCTAGTTTTACTAGTTTAACGCTGCAGAGTTTGTTTATTGCTCAGTAAGGTTTACACGGTTGGCTTGTGGTATTAATTGTTTTGTTGCTTGACTTGAGTGAATCAGTGTTTGACATGCATCTTTTTCATTTTTTTTTATAGGTAAGTTCCCGTTTTCTCATTCGGATGTTTGGTGTGCAAAAAGGGAGGTAGGTGAAGAATATGCACAATTTCCTTTGTATTTCCGTAGTCCTGAGTATCATTTTTTTTTTATATTCAAATTGAAAATTCATGAGAATATTTGGAACCAATCGCCGTTAATTTTGACCGAAATTGAGTTTTAATTGAATTGGTGCTTTGTTGTTTGTTAAATTTCGTTACTTAGTTAAATCAAGAATTTATAGGGTCGGGAGGAGAATTTGTAACTCTATATTAGGTCCTCCGAGTTTTCAGAGGGTGCCACACGTGCCACGCGTTCTTAATTTCCAGACCAAATCTAAAGTAAACTGAATTACAACTAAGCTAAACGAAATAATGATTAAATACGAGCTAGTTTCTTTTAGTTTAGTTTAATTTTAGGTTGAAAATTGAGTCGAAATTCCGACATAAAAATCATGGCGCCCTCTATAAACTTAAACGGAAAATAATAGGAATGAATCTAAGACGTTTCAGAAGGGGTCTCAGTCACAAATTCTTCTCCCCAAACCTAGAAATTATTGGTTTAATTAATAGGGGGGTCTGATAAAATTTAAATTTGTGGTTGAAGGGTACAAGTAAAATGGGGCCTCCTGACCGGCCAAAAAACCACAGGTGCAAACAAGGACACAATTTTAATTTTCAACCGGTTAACTTCCGGTCTTGATCACAATAAACATGATTAAAGATAATAAAAACATCAAAATGTTGCAGCAACAACAGGAGCAGCCACTCTGAGCTCCACCATTGGTCATTGGTAAAGCAGCCGTAAATTGCGTAGTTAGTTTTGAACCACCCAGAACCAAAACTGGTATACGGGAAACCGCCAAGTTTCCGAAAAAGGTCGTTTTTGAAAGTAGTGATACTATTCAACCAGGAAAAGCCGACAGGGTTAATTCTATTAGTCAAGTTAATCGCACCGAATAATCGTGGTTGATCGATTATAATGAAGCGATAATAATCACAATTATAATAACTTGGTTAAAATTGAAAATGGCCTAATTATAATCGAGGACCAGGTTTACGCAAAACTATTGATGTACAAGAACAACAGAACTTTAAACAACCAAAAAAAAAATACACTGCTATTGAAACTTCTGCAGTCATTGCAGTCACTTTTTAGCTTTATCCATACAAAAATACACAACCGACTTGCAACAATCAAAGTTGGAAAATTAATAGGCCTAGCGATATTTAAAACCTTAAATCCAAGGAAAAACTAAAAAGCTACAACTTGTACTTCTAGCAAGCAACTAGCAGCTGTTGGGGACTGTGTTCTTTTAATTGGCTTATGTGCGAGGAATATGCCACGCCACCTATACACCTAAACTAACTTACAGTTAACAGTTACTGCAGTGTGCGTATTAATATTGAAATTTACGCTCGGTTTTACGATTGGTTTGCTTTTTGAACTTTTAAAATACGTAATAGACCTATAGGTACAGTATTAGTATTTTGGCAGTACTATCTCGCAAACAAGCAATTGAGTAAATTCGAATAACTTTTAACTACCTCTATGTCATATAAGTATTGTTGTGATCTTACTTATTATTAATATTATTAAAATCTGTTTATTATCAAAATCATCTTGATTATGATCAAATTAATCTTGATTTTAACCAAACTAATCTTGATTTTTTTCAAAATGATCCTGATTAATTCGATTACTTTAAAATAGTCAATGATTATTTCCAACCCTGCGAATAATACTTTGAACGTTGAATGAAAATTTGAAGATTGAATGATATCGCTACCTTCAAAGGCCGTCCCTTTTGGGAAACTTCGCGGCTTCTCTTATACCACTTTTGGTTTTGAATGGATATGTCTACTTTCATAGGAGTGTGAACTGTGGACATACCAAAAGTCACACCGTCTTATTTTCACTCTACCTTTTTTTTCTGGAGGACTTTCACGTCTATAAATTTTAACATTGAAAATTTCCACATTTGCTATTGCACAGTAAGCTGTTACATCAGTCAAATTGACACGGTTTGGTAAAATTCCTTTCAAAATACATCTTGGTCGGCGTTAAGTTAGGTTTGTATTTTCCTTTGTATTGCGTAGTTAGTTTTGATGGCGCTCTCCCGAGAGGTTGAGTTCACCGTTTTGCCACCAGATGTCTCGTCGTGACACTGTCGCCAGAGGCGGGCGGTTCGATGAAAGTGCGGCCGAGAGGAGCTTACAGGGAACGCAGAGTCAGCGGATTCTACTCGTTGATTTTTTGGTATCTGTAACTGGTCTTCGGAAGTCTTGTTAAATAATTCGGGAGCTAACTTCGTGTAGTTCAGCTGGTAAATCTTTTTCAGGTAGTTCAGGCTGTATGCCAGTTTCGTTGAAAGATTGCGTATTGTATTTCTTGTTTTATTCCGAAGTTCGGTAGCGCCGTTTAGCGAGTTGCTGCCCGTTTCGCTTTCGTCGTTCTGGTTCGCTTGCCTGCGGTACGCGCGGGGAAGGGTGGCTGCCAACCTCCAGGCGGAGTTTGTGTGAATGCAGAGTTGCTTGCTGTTTCTTGTAGCGTGAATGGGGGTGTCTTGTGATTTTTACATCCAGTTTCACGTTTATTGTATTCCTTTAGTTTAGTTATTCTTAATTTTATTGTTTTTAAAGTTCCAAATGGCGATTTTGAAAGTTCTGTGGTCATTCCAGTGTCGATACGACCGTGTTTCTCCTGCGTAATAATACTAAAATCGGGGGATATTAGATATTTTTCTGCTTTCTAATTGTAAAAATATGCGGTGAGGTCAGTTGTTTCATCTGCTATAAGTGTACGCTCGCTCAAAATGAAGTGTATTTTTTATTCTGCGCAATTCCCTTTTTTTTTTTGCTTCCAAAGTTACACTTTGAATATATCGAGCTGTACCTTTTTGTCGTCCTTAGATTATTTGCTGGGGAAGGTTGCCTTATAATGGGAGTCGCGCTTTCAGCTGCGTGCTTTGCGCGTCCCGCTTGTGTGTTCGTACTTAATGTGTTTTTTAACGGAATCTGGTCTAAGTACGGAGCGGCTATAAATATGGATTTACGACATATTAAATGCGCACTAATCTCCGATTTTATACAAATTAGGGCCGTAAACATGGCGGTTGCGTTTCTCTGAAGGCTCTTTATTTATTGCTGCTGCTTGTTTGGCCCATTTGTGCCGCATACATGAATATTGTTCCCCTCATAAAATTTTTGGTATAACTCGCCCTCCACATGTTATGATGCAAGAAATTGTTAAGCGCCGTATTGCATGAACGAGAGAATGAAACCTGAGCTGCAGCTGGTGCGCGAGTGGGTCTAGTTTGCAGCGAAGTTGTAGGTACGACTTCAGTTTTAGATATTGTTTTTTGCTGTTGGAAAGGTTCGTTTCCAGAGTGCGACTGTTGGAAATTAAATTATTAAAGGGACGACAGAGTCCCCACCAACCTGGAAAACCTGGAAAACTCGGGGAATTCAAACTACATTTGAAACTAGGGGAATTCTCCGATTTTTCACACAAAAAAACTTGAAAACTCGGGGAAAAAACAAAGCCACAATTGCAGGCCTAGCCCTAAGTGTGTTAAACATATTTTGTTAGGACAGTGTGGTAAAATAAAATACATCCTTGTACTAGTGTATTAACGCCTAAAACTCCATTAAAGTGTGCGCGGGCCTATCTTGAGTTCGCTGCAGAACGAAGACAGATAATCGATTGAACGTTTTTGGTAGCAGAGTGCCTTCTTGATATCCAAAATGGTTACAAAAACAATGGCGGCCGTCGATTAAAGCCGCTCCCTCCAGGAAGACGTAGTCGCTCATAAAATACTTCCAGGACTCAAGATACGCCGCGCACACAATAAAAACTGGCCTTGTGAGAAAATCTACACTAATCTAAGAAAAAAAAATGCCCTGACTGGGATTCGAACCCAGAATTTCCCACTTGCTAGTCGGGTGCTCTAACCAATGTGCTACCGTGGCGGATCCTGGCTGCATGCTCCAGCTGAACTTAGTAGATGTTGACCTTTCTCAGTCTTGGGAGGGAAAGTAATTTGCTTATTGTCCTCAACACTAGAAATAATGCGAGTAATAAAGAAAAAAAGAATAAATCACAAGATAAAAGGGATATCGAAGCAAACAGTGTGCATTAAAGACTGGCCGTGTGAAAATACTAAATACAAAATCTGTGAAAGAAAGAAAACTGCTCCGAGTGGGACTCGAACCCAGGACTTCCCAATTAAAAAGAAGATTTGACGAAGGTATGGTCATAAGAAAAACACAAGTCGGACTGCTTGAAGCCTTCGTAACATGCGCTACACATTAACATTTTCGACCCTCAGTCCGGTTCTTCATCAGTAACCCCCAAGCAAAACGACAGTTACGCTGGCGCCATGTCGCGCCCTGTCGCATATATGTCAAAAAACTTTGAGGTACTAGATAGAACGACATGTATTTAACAGCAAGTAAATAAAGTAAGCTAAAACGTAGTACAAAACGGGGAAAAAAGAAAAGATGAGATCGGTGAAACGGAATATTGCGCGAAAGTTGATGAAATCGTCGCATACATAAACTAAAGAAAAAAGATCTTGTGATGACTCTTACCACAAATATATGGTGTATAAGTTGTATTTTTCCGTCAGTAATCTTCAAGAATGACGTGATGTGAGTGGTTCGAATGTCGTTTTATGCGTTAAGTCCAAATTTCTGATTCAATTCCTGAGCCCTTTGCCGATATCGATCCAATTTTAACAATTTCACCGTTACCGATAGACATCCAAATTGAATGAATGGTGTAGTTTTCTTGACAAGGACAATAATTATTAATCAGGGTTTCCACCAACTTGGAGAATCTGGAAAACTTGGGAAACTCGGGAAATTAAAACTGCAGTCGAGACTGAGGGAATTCTCCGATTTTTCACACAAAAAAACCCCGGAAAACTTATCGTAAACACGAAGCCACACTTTTAAGCCTGGACCCAAGTGCATAATACACATATTTTGTTTAGGCATTGTGGTAAAATAAAATTTTTCTTTACACACCTAAACCATGCGCAATGGCTGTTTGCCGTGACGTCACCATGAGTTAGCCAATGACGAACGAGAACAACGGCTGTTTGGCCGTCTGATTGGACTAGCCCAGTCACGTGATACGCACGTCACAGCAAACAGCCACGGCGTTTGGTATAAAAGGTCATTAAATGGGGCTACTCTTTTTGCACTAAGTGAGCCCTAAAAAACAAGTAAAGTGAAACTGGTCAAATGTATAGAAACATTTCTGAAATTTCGGTAAATGGCCTGGAAACTGACCTCAACTATTCTGGAAAACCTGGAAAACTCAGGAAAATACTGCAGTATTTTTGGGGGAGTTCTGATAAAATGAACAATTAAAAAATAGTGGGCTAACCAACGATTAAAAGATAGCTAGGAAGATACCGTGTGATTTCCTCAGCAAAACGCCGTAAACCGCATGTTGCTATCTCGAGCGGTTCCAAAGTTATAGATGTTTTCACCGATGGCTTCTTGAACCGTTCTGATACCACAAATATCGGCCACCCGATCGTCCAGTATCGGCATGCATCGCCATACCATAAGTATTGTTGGATTAATAATACCTGACTAAAATTGTTGTCTAAGAGTCAACCCGAAACCTTGGTTAATGAAATTAAATCTACAAATATGGCATGGAATGTGTGGGAAAATGTAAAATGAACCGGACAATTAGGTAACAAATTATCGTGGATACAGGCCGCCAAGACACCCGGACAGATGGAAAGCTCCATTAGTCCGCTTCGCTTCGCGCGTTAAAAAAAAATCCTCTGTTGTTAGCCTTTAGGTAAACGGCGCTCATTTTGTTTCATTAATTTTTCGAAAGGATTTATATATATATGAAGGAATATCGTCGATGAAAGCTCAAGTGCGTTCGACAACTTTTTAGATATTTTAAGACGCGTCAAGTTAGAAAATTGTTGGTTTGTGGTGCCGTCACTTGGCGCCACCTTTCGACAGCATTCGGCAGGAATAGGCAGGCGCTCTTCTCGCTCCCGTCCGCTCATCGATCCGTTTGGGAACGAGATAAAGCGCGCGGCACATACCGATGCTTCGAAGAAAAAGAGACGCTGGAATTCAGGGAAAAGCCGCGGATCGCGGAAAAGTGCGTCGTTCCATGTGCATGGTTAAAATAATAATTTGAATGTTTTTGAAGTGGAGAGAGGCGGTGTTTACGCAAGAAGAGGCTACTTCATTGCGGTTATTATTTCTAATTCGCTCTTGAGACATTTTTTTTTCCACCACCCTTAATCATTTCTCGTCCCCATCCATTTCACCGGATTCCTTCACTTAACGTCGTTCCGAGATTCTTAGAATAAATGAGTGGAATTTTTCACGGAATGGTAGACCTTCATCTGACGGCAGAATGACCTGGCAATGGCTATACGGGTAAACGAGAGAGAAAGTTTGATTTTTGGAGTGTTTTAAATTGTAGGGTATAATGTTGACAATTTGTAAATAATGTAGCTTACTTTACCCATCTTTTTGACTACGCCGCCAACTCTTGGGGGCACGTCAACGCAACGACTCGCAGCGCAAATTTTCTCGCTCACTAGCTTTTAGGGCGCGTTTACACATCATCTCGCCTTTGCATTCTCGCGCTTAGAATTTAGTCGCGACGGCGAAAGTTTCGTTGCCGCGGTAACAACAACGTTACCCTGGATTAGCTAAATCCGACGTCGTTTGAGTAAATGATTGCAGTCTTACAATCCGTGACAATAAGGTAAAGAATTTCTCCGCACGAAACAATTTTTCCAGTCGCTTCTGAACTCGCGTTATTGACTGTTTTCGTTACTAACCGGCAGAGATAAAAACAGCTTTTAGGCGATTTCTTGCTTATAAGCTGCAAGGCGAGTCGATGTATCAACGCGCCCTTATGTAGTTAGTTAATCGGAAATCCACTAGTTGCTTCTCCCTTTTAAGGGACCACGTGGCTTGCCTAGTAACCATTGGCAACAATGCGGACGCCGGACGGAGATCCTCCTCCTCGTGGCTTGCCGCACGCAAGTACGGTTCACGCGGTACGTACGACAACGTGGATGTCGGTTTATGGCAACGAGAAAACAAATCCCTGTTGTGGAAAACATTGGACTGATTTCTGAATGCCATCGTTGGATGGTTTGTTTTCGATTCGACAAGCCCGTAATGGGCGCCATATAGGATTTTGAAATTTCTCATTGCGTGGTACTATGTTTTCATTGTCGTTTGACCACCCTGCGAGATTGTGCGAGATTGGTAAATTTTGGTAAATCATCTCTTCTGTACCCTTAAAGGCCGGGGGCAGAACTTTTACCCTTTTTAGTTACGGGTTGAGGGAACGCAAAGACGGTGGATTCTACTCGTTTTTTTTTTTCGTGTCTGTAGCTGGTCTTCAGAAGTCTTGTTGTATGGAATAATTCGGAGGCCACTTCGTGTAGTTCAGATACTAAATCGTTCGCAGGTAGTACAGGCTACTAGTTCGTTGAGAGATGGCGAAATGTAATTCTTGTTTTATTGCGAATTTCAGTAACGCAAGTTGCTGCCCGTTTGTCTATTGTCGTTCTAGTTCGCCTTCCTGCGGTACGCGCGTGGAAGGGTGGCTGCCAACCGCCAGGCGGAGTTTGTGGGAATCCAGAGTTGCTTGCTGTTTCGTGTGGCATGAATGGTGTAATATTTACGTATTGGTTCACGTTTACTGTATTTCTTCTTTGTAGTTATTCTTATTTTGTTTTTAAATTTCTAAATGGTAATTTTAAAAGATCTACGGTCATTCCAGTGTCGATATGACCGTCTTTCTCTCTTTCTCTTTTTTTTTTTTTACAAAAAGGGCAGGGGCAATGCCCCGCCCCCTTCCCCACCATGTGGGCCATCGGTGAAAATCGTACACTAGAAAGAACGTAGTGCAGTAAGCCACCTTTATGCATTTAACGTTTCATTCAACTTACGTGCCAGTGGACGAGTGGCCGCAGTGGTAAAGACAGTAAGGCAGTGATCTGGTGATGCAGTGGTTAGCCGGTTCGAACCCGGGCCACCTCACTCTAATGATTCGTAAGTGCATAAAAAAATGGCTTACTGTGCTACGCTATTTCTAGTGTACTATTTTCTTATGGCTTATTTGGAACACTGTATTTGAGGTTATTATCAAAGGTCTTAGGCCGTTGGGGCGTGGATAATAGCGTGGCTTAACAGGGAATCACGTCTGTTTAGAAACGCGTTTGTTTGTTTGTTTGTCTCCCCTTGCTTTGTTTAAGTTTGAAAATTGCCAAGTTTTGAAAGGTTGGGTGAGACTCGACATCTTCAAACACCTTTCTTGGGTTTCTGGAATCCCCCTCAAGCTGTATGCTCGTTTCTCTCTCTCTCTCTCTCTCTCTCTCCTCTATTTTAAAGTCTGAACATTGGTACACAGAGACTAGAATCTAGGAGCATAGGTTGCAGTCGGTCTATAAACGCTAATTGGTACCCTGCGTTAATCACAGCCCCAGGACTTGCAAATGCATGGTGGATTTTCGCGCTGCGTGTGTAGAGCCTTAATGGATCTGTCTGTGGTTGGGGGCCCGATGCGTGTCGCTGTGCCGAGTTGTACGGCTCTATCAACTCCCTGCTGGGAATTCGTTTCCGAAAACGGCCGCGGGGGGCGCGCGCGTTCGATTATCGATGAGTTTACGGGGGTCCCATTGGGAGAGTAAGGTTGATCAGAACTTGGAGCCTCGAGGCTGTGGTGGTCAGCCGCGGTTTTGTCCCTGCCTTGGATCGGTGATTAGGAAATGTGTTGCGGGGGGATGAGCGTTTTATTTGCGCGTCGACGTTCTGTTTGTTGCTGTTGTCGTTCCTACTTGGTGTTTATCACCAGCTCAAAAGAGAAATTACGCTACGTGGTTTACAAATTGTCTCCTTTCGTTTTCGACTAGTTTAGTAGAGAGAAAGTAGCCAGTGACCGAAAATAATTGCGCGTCACTTGGGCGATGATTCTGTCCTCCTGTCCGGGTTTTTCAATTTTTTGCAGGAGGTTCAGAATTGGATTACAATCGTACACCGTTAATTACTGTGAATAGTTCTTGTGCTTGGAACACTAAAAATTAATTTTCTTTCGTGATTGCATGGACTGATTTAAATAAATAAATCCCCCTCCCCCATGAATGTTGAGTAGTACGGATTTCAGTACGGAGGGAGCGTTTTACTAAGGCCACTAAAAATTAATTAAGTGGTTCTCAGAAGCGCACGCTGGGTTTTTTCTTAGCGCATGAAACGTTTTGTATGACATTGGCTAAAAAAAAATTATCAATCGCGCATCAGCCCTTTCACCAAACTTTTCCTGGAGCCGATGACCACATTAACATGAGCTCTTTGCGCCATTCCCGTGATCGCCTATAGTAACGAATCGGAGCGTCGTTCAGAGGCATGTCGCAACTAAAAACTTACGATCTAAAGAATGACTTTTATCAGATGTGCAACTTCTGCACGCTGATCCTGGCACCAAAACACAGATATTGTACTCGACAACAAAATAAAAGCTACTGATTTCGTTTTGTTTGGTTAAACAAAAAAAGAAAAAAAAGAAAGGCCATAGCCCGCATCTGAAAAATCACGAATAAAACGTAACAAAAAAAAAACACCGCCCGCTTGCATCAATTTTTTTTTAGTACCACTCCCGAGAACCATTTAAAGAATTTTTAGCGGCCTAACGAGTTTTTACTCCGGTCTATCTGTGCTTTTTTTAGGGTACTTTTTCCTCTCAGTTTTTGTTTTGGGCAAATGTTGTCGTTTTTTTTTTAAGGTATGACCAAGACTAAAAAAGAATTTCAAACGGTTGAAAAAAAATGTATTATAACTCTCGCGATTTGCGTGCGCTAATGTTTGTACGCCTCCGCCTCCTGTGTAGCTAAGGCGGCACCTACGGAAGGGAGAGTAGCACCAAATGAAAGATAATTAAATTACGCGTCTGATATAGGCCTATTTTTATTGCTAAAAATTCGATTTTTAATAATGATGATAATATGAACTTTAGCCATTAGGGCAAGGGTTATGGCAGGGCACAGGGCCACTGACGCCATTCCTAATAAGTGCGTTTAAGAAAACACGAAAGAGATTGACTCCTTAACAAAAACCGGAAAGCGCCGACAGACGGAGCCCCGACCGCATCCCCCGGAAGTGAGTTCCATGGCTTTGACCACACGATTGGAAAAAAAAAAGTGCCTTCTGCACTCGGCATGAGAACAGAGTGCCAATAATTATAGAGAGTTGCCCCTGGTGTGGACCACTGGAAAAAAAACTAAAAACGAAAGCCCGGCAGATCAACCGGTAGAAGACCCCGCAGGATACGAAAGGTCAGAGTGAGATCCGCCCAGAGTCTGCACAACTCCAGCGGCTCCAGCCCCAACCTGGATAAACGTTCCCCAGGTGGTTACCCACGAAGACCGGGTAAACCGCGCGTAAATTGACGCTGAACTGCCTCCAATCGATCGATATCCTGCAGCAGCGATGGTGACCAGACCTGACTGGCACATTCCAAGATGTTAAATACGTGGAGAACTGCACTGAAAACCTGTTTCATGACGTCGGAGTTAGATCAAACGACACTGTTCATTCATGGACTCTTGGTTCCAAAAACACCTCTAAACGATCTACTTCAACTGGTTGGACACAAACAAAAAGTAGACCTGTAAGGTTATCAAACATTCGCGCGTCTGAAGCACGGAGGAGCGCGGATTGAGCGAGCCTTTTTCAAAGTAAAACTTAACATTTTTTACTGTGTTTGAACTTCATACATCCTGAGGAATGATATGAATGAACTGTCCGCAACAACTGAAATTAGCTTGGGTTGTAATAACTAGTACATCGGTTTTATGTTTGCTCTTGGGTCAAATATACTACACGAAGCGTGGATCGACGCCAATGGAGTCTTTGAAGTGAACAATATGGCTAGTATTAAGACGTATTGCATGACTTTGTGTTAGCATGTTGTCAAGATGCAACCCTTTCCACAAACTTAACCCTGAAGCACAAAATGTAGAATGTTCCGAAAGTAAGCCAGTCGTGTCGGTGTCTCTTTAATGGTTGTCAACAAGGGTCAGTTTGATCCTTTCATAAAACGGCTCAGAGTAACTGGAGATTTGCGTTAAATCCTCGGCCATTTGTGGCGACATATTTGCCTTGTCTGTCCCTTGGCTCACAACATGTGTAACTTTAATGTTGATAGGTATCATGTCATGTGGTGAGGCTGTAATACCATCTGCCTAATGCTAAGGCTTCTCTCTGGCCACATAATAGGGAGCAGCCCAAATGACGCCGTTTATTGCTCGTCTATGACGCAGGGCTTCGTGATGGATGGGCCCCGCGCGGAGTGAGAGGTTGAGTGCAGGAGCTCGGGTGGACATTGTGATTTATAGGACATCTAGTCCGTGGCGGAACAGGTGGGGAGCCTTTCACGTGCTGGTCAGAGTATGTGGAGGCATTATTGAAAGCAAAAGTGGCCATTCACGTGGAAGGATTTATTTTCTTGGTCTAAAGGGGTGCTGGCTGGCTGGCCGGTTGGTTGGATGGCCAAGTGTTTGGGCCAACGGCAGTATTGTACCCCCTCTCTCTCTCTGTTTTTTTTTCTAGGAAAGGCAATAGACCCGGTATTGTGTGCTACCAAATATACGGAATTCCTAGGTGTGTGCGCCATTAACCTATAAATTAGTAAAATTCAATTAGTAAATAAGAATGAAGTGCTTCTTTTTTTGTGTGTGTGGGATTTTGTTGCTGCCAAAAATAACTTTAACCTGTTTTGTGTTGGGCGCCAATTTGTATGTACTCGCTCTGTCTCTTATAGCACGTAATTAATCTTTACTGAACTTTCCACATTAGTTAGCACCCCCGGCTATCAGAATTCCTTCTGAATGCAGACAAACCAAATCCAAGCTGACTGCTGAATGTGCGTAGTGCTATTTAGTTTAGTGTTAACTGGAGTGTTGGTGGAAATCAGGAATGCAAGCCGAGCCCCTACTTAGCCTCGGATTGCTTGGTATCCATTGGGGACGTCTGTTAGTGATGGAGGTCAATGACTGATGTTTGACTCGGCCGCGTGTAATACTTCAAGCGAAGAGCAAACATGCAAAAGCAGTTAAATCTAAAATTCACGTTTTTGCAAAAGAGCCAAATTTCTACTTAAGCAAAAATACTACTGAAACGGGCTATTATTGTACAACAGGACACAACACGAGCCAATACTCGCGGTGCGCCTTGCCTTTACATGCGCTGCATGTGCTCCCTCCCAATTGCCGCCTAACTCGGGGATTGGAAGAGTACCAACAGCCAGGCAGCAGTGCTTCTCCAACTGAGAACCAGTTGGAACCGCACTGCACCAGTCACGTGACGTAATGCCTTAGGCTAGGCCCATTGTTCTGGCGTGTATAAAAACGGGCTAGATCGAAGGAATCGGTCAGTTGGTGTTGGGCAATCTGCAAGTTGGCTGTCTGGTTCTAAACGAGTGGAAACCTTGATGCCAATGCCTCATATGTGACGGACGCTATTGTGTGCGCGGTGTATCTTTAGTCCTGCAAGTATTTTGTGAGCGGTTACGTCTTCCTGGAGGGCGTGGTTTTAATCGATGGCCGCCATTGTTTTTGTAACCATCTTGGATATCAACAAGGCACTCTGCTACTGAAAACGTACAATCGATTATCTGTGTTCGTTCTGCGGAGAACTCAAGATAGGCCGCGGACACTTGAGGTGACGTTAGGGAACTACAGCCTACAAGATTTGATTGTTAAGAAATGTACCTCTTGGACAAGTGATTACAGAGCTCAAAGAAGAATTTAAGTTTTGTAAAATGCAGGCACTGTGTCATTGTGAAGAATGGACTTAACTTATTTTGAAAAAATAAAACCACAGCTTCTATCGTTTGAAACGTTTTACCTTCTTTTTCTGCTAGTGCGATTGCGTTGGGTAAGGTGGCCTGATGGTTAGCATGACCGTCTCATGTGCCAGAGGTCTCGGGTTCGAATCCGGCCTCCGCCACTTCTGGCATTTTCGGGAAGTAAAAGTCCCTGCGATGTCTCGTGCTGATGTCGATTGTGGCATGTAAAATATCCTAGGAATGGGATATACCTAGCAAAATTGTCCCTCTATCTTTCTGGCGTCATATGGCTTAGTCTTTAAAAACAAACACACGAAGCACTACGCACATTACGAGAAAAAAAAATTAACTGTCTGTGATGGGCTTCGTGTCAAAATCAGAAGCTACTAAAGTGTGCGCGGCCAATCTTGAGTTCGCCGCAGAACGAAAACAGATAATCGATTGTACGTTTTTGGCAGCAGAGTGCCTTGTTGTTATCCAAGATGGTTACAAAAACAATGGCGGCTGTAGATTAAAGCCGCTCCCTCCAGGAAGACGTAGTCGCTCGTAAAATACTTCCAGGACTCAAGATACGCCGCGCGCACAATACGATTGCACTCAGCCGCGAAATGTGTCTCATTTTCTGCGTATTTGACGTAAAAAAGGATACCGAGTCGACACCAAAGATGTGTGTGCCGGCCTCTCTTTGCTAGAACGGTAATAGACGTGCATAATTTACGTTTTGATTTGTTGCTTGAATATAACTGGTGCAAAATTAACGAGTCGGGTTTAACTCGGTCTGCAAACACTGTACACGGAAGCGTGTTCAGGGAGCATATTGACATTGTTTTGCTCAAAACAGTGTCTTAGATTTTTTTTTTTAGCGAATAACACTAAAACCTGTATGTTATTGTGCATGTTTGGTCTTCAAATAGTGTTGAATAAATTTGTGTCGCCCTCTCACTGTAAGTTGTGGTCCCATACACCGTAATAGAAGAGTTGTACAAATACCAATCACTGCTGCATTACGTAATTAGACATAGAAAGATTGCGGATCTACTTGTGGAAATTCTAAGCATGGCATTAGTTATGTTCATTTAAGAGTGTCTTATCATAATTGGCTAATTCCTGTACAAAAGCGGTTTCATGAGTTAGTACTTTTGCACTGTTGCATACGTCAGAATAATTTTTTTTACATTTTTTTATGCCGTTATGAGAACGATCTATTGTGCGCGCAGCGTATCTTGAGTCCTGCAGGTATTTTACGAGCGGCTACATCTTTCTGGAGGAAACGGCTTTTCATCGACGGCCGCCATTGTTTTTGTAACCATCTAAGATATCAACAAGGTGCTCTGCTATCGAAAACATACAATCGATTATCTGTATTCGTTCTGGGGCGAACTCAAGATAGGCCGCGGACACTATAGAGGACCTTATCGTCGTGCATTGCGTCCATTTTCGGTTTTAGGCAGCTTTGGGCTGAGAGCTTGAATCAATAAATTTGATGGGAATCATCTGAACGATCCAAACCAAAGTTAAGGGCAAGCCCTGTGGGTGTACTTTAAGTTAGGGTATGTTTTAAGGCGGTTTCTGTGGGCGTATAAGGAGGGGTGTATTTTGGCCGACTCCGCTGCTGTTGTTACGTTGCCTTAGAGATGAGAGGACGGAAAGAAGGAATGGTGGGGGGGGGGGGAAGTGAAGAGACGGAGGAGGGGGAAAAGAGACCTTTATCTCATTACCAAGCGGGAATCGATACCAATAAGGCGACTTTCAGGAAACCAAATTTATATTGTATTACCTTTCTCAAAGCCAGGGAATGTTGCCTTCCCGCGCGTCGAATGTTGAATCGAAGGACTTGGTGTGGGCTGAATTGAGGGAAACGTGCAGCGATAAGAATTGGAAAACGAAAATGAAACTGAAAAGGAGCAGAGAAGGTAGTGAGTGGGAGTTTTTTTGGGGGGTGGGAGGGGCAGGGAGTTGATGAGAAGTGACAAGTTAATATTGCCCCCAAACGGGTTTATTGTAGATATTTGGGGTTGTGAACGGGAGGAAATTGCACCTTCATTTTTATTTTTATGCCTTATTTTTTTTTTTCGTTTTCTGTCGTTGCAACATTTGAAGCCTCGACTGGAAAGGTAATGCTCC
>JAHWFP010094124.1:20546-66759 GCA_023313725.1 Lithobius niger | reverse complement strand
ATTTGACAATGTCAAATAGTACTGTTCGAATCGAACCATGGATATTCCATATTTTATTAATTATTTATTTGCCCAAGGGAGCAAATCAAGGTCACGTTTGGCTATAACGAGTGGCTTTTCTTCCAAAGGTGAAGAGGCAAGAAACGAGATTTCAAAGGGAGAATGTTGAAAGTTGATGAAGCATAGCTAGTAACGCTTGTGTTTTCTTTCACTCCCCCAGCTAGAGCAGAAAGTAGGCCAAATGATTGGCAACGTAATTACCGAGGGTAGAGAAAACCCACTCAGCCTTGAACGACCTTGGCCGGACCAGTGGCCAACTCGAGGTCGAAAGTAGAGCACAACACGATATGGGAAAGTGCCACGCCTCCCTCGTCGAAAGCGAGAGGGTAAACAAATCCATGTGGCCAGCCCAAGGAAAACGAAATATCATTTATTCCAGATCAACAGCAACAAAGTTGATTTTATAAAATATTGAGTTCAGTTACATGGAGAATGCGCTCTCGAGTCTTGCATGCACTTAAGCCATACGATAGTTTATTCCAAAATTCCACCCAGACTAGTATTGCTTAATTAATATAGCAATTTAATCTTGCTGTACATAATTATTGCCCTGATTTCTGTGAAGGTTGTTTTTTTACCTCAAAGAAAGGTTTGTTTTTCCTAGTCACACGGCAATTAACTTTGGGCCGCCGGTGAATGCGAAATTTTTGCTTAATTATGTAAAGCAGTTTCTGTTATAAATGAACTGGGTTTGGAAGCTAAAATAAGGAACCACTAAAAAGGTACCATGATTTTAGGATAAACAGGGATTATGTAGGGAAATAATTAATGGCTTAATTAATATTCATAACAGAAACAATACAATTAATTAATTAAATGCATAACTGCATAATATCATACATTTATTAAATGCATGAGCCGAATATTTATTCGGATAGATCAAAACGACTCCAGATAGCAATTATAATTGGGAGTCCTTTTTCAAAGACGACCGAGAGGCGGCAAGATCATTTGAGACTGAACAAGTGTAATTACACCTATTGTTAGAGTTTAAAAGATGGCATTACCAGCTGACATTATTTACGACAGTTTCGTAGAAGCTAAATGACTTTCTAGAACTAGATTTAATTACGATAAGACCGTCGCTCATGATCGATCACTACGTGGAATAACAATAAGTCCCTCCCACACGGGATGGCGGCATATACCTTCAAAGTGCCGCGTACGGGGAACAATTAATGAACCCGAACGCAACAATAGAATGATTGACAGGCGGAGAGGTCCCAATTGACGATAAGGGCCCAAGCTGTCCAAATGTTACTATATTTAGCATTTCAATAATAAATCAATACTACAATGGATTGATCATGGCCGATAACGCCACAGTATTTAAGCTGAACCTCGGAATGCGTGATATCATCCGATCACCAGCAGCTTACCAGACGCTAACTAGTTCACGCCAGTCAAATTCCGAAGGCCGCAATCCAGAAGTACGCCAGGCGGATTTCCGTGCCGAGCTAGCGACGGGGCTTCGCCGCTCAGCCGACCCGTGGGCCCATGGCCGCACTCAAGCTTCAATTAATGAGCTAAGTATTCCGATTGATTAGCGATAGCTAATTGTGTTTATGCTTAACTAGTACCAAGCCGTACGCTACTAAATTAACCCGAGATTCCTTTAATTTAACTCAGAGAATATAATAATGATTAGGTTTACCGCTCGACTTAATCCGTAATGCCATTCGTTAAACTCATGTCCAATCATTGTAATCATACAATCAAATCATAATAATCTGTCACTGATTTAATTGGCCAAATGTGGGGTCAATATTGTGTACAGCGGAGTGTTGATTAAAGGCCCAGTATAATTGGATGTTTGCTTATTATTTAGCCTACCTATTTTATACTTGATTAGTGTTTATTACAATTGTTTGCCCTTATGCCATCCTGAACGATAATGTTTATTCTAGTCAAATGGTCACTGGAATAGAACATTACATGAGGGGTGCTAACTAGAAATGTTTGCCGTAACAAATTTTGGCTCGTCTGTTTTTTTGTGGACCGCCCTGTACTCAGGTCCATGAACAGAGCAGTATATGCATCTTAAGTGGTCTCTACCAAAAATCTTGGATGCGGCAGCTTGGCAGCATATGACAACATTCATATCACACTCCACAATGTTTCTGACTAAGTAGCTAATGATTTGTTGCAGGCGGGAGATTACTGGGCGACCCTGAATGCAATAAAACTCCAGTTATCCTCCCTAATTTGAACCAACAATAGCGCATATTTTAACAATTTCACCATCTGTTAAACTTAACAGCCGACATCTACGGCATCGCACTGTAGCTACTCCTCTGTCAGCAGTGGTGACCTCGTGCCGGCCATTTGTTGGAAAGCCGCCCCACAGGTTTCCATTAACAGCGTTTTCTTTCAGTTTGCTTTCAGCATCGAGCTGTTCACCGAACACACTTGTAGGAGTGTTTCCTCTTGATAACATTTTGCCACACTTCGGCAACCATAAAAATTGCATCTTCATAATGATTGTAGCTTTCCAAAAAAGTGAGGCCGGTGTTTTCAGACTCGGCCTCTTTAAGGCCAGCAACTTGTGCAGGAATTTTTTTTCCGTGGAGTCCTTTCAACGTAACCAACATAGCTTGATCCATGAGCTGAGTTTTTATGTTTGCTGGGAGAAAGAGTGTGCACATATTTCCATCTTCAGTTTTGAAAATCGACATGGCAGGATGAGCTGGAGCATTGTCTAATAAAAGGAACTGCTCTTGGAGGCTGACCTAATTCTACTACAAGTTGTTCAACAGTGGGAAAAAATTCATGAAATACAAATTTTGAAAATTATTTTGAGTCCATCCAAGCACTTTTTTGAGCGTACTATTTCATTGGCAGACCACTTCTGTAGTGTTTTTAAAAGTACAAGGATTTTTAGCTTTGCCAGTCACTGGCAATCTGTGCATTCTGGAAGATTATCACACGCTAGCAATGTGATGTGTTGTTTATTTGGTGAACAGGGTATTTTTTTTCCCACTTTTTTGCTACAAATGTATTTTCTGGCAATGCCTTCCAGTACAATCCAGTTTCATCTGCATTGTAAAGTTGGTGTGCCAAAAGCTTAAAACGGCTGATTAAATATTTCAGCTTTGCAACGAATGCCTGAACAGCGTCGGCATCTTCAAACTGTTCCTCTTGTAAATACAGCAATGGAATCCTATGTTGGTGCACAAAGTGTTGTGGCCACAACAGTGATCCAGTGTTTGCTTTGAAATCATTTTCTCGTTAGTCTTCTTATTGAGCTACAGTGCATTTCCCATTAGTATTCAGATGTTAACTGGAATCCCTTGATTGCTTTCTTGAAGGAACCATCGTCGAGCAAATCGTGTTGGGCCACGTGTATTGCTTTTCTTCCCGTGGTGTCGCCGTCACTAACTTCCAAGTTTGGGCGCATAATCAATCAGCTTATTTTTACTGTTCCTAATGTCTCTAATCACAGTTTTCCCTACATTTTATTGCTCCTCGCTTTAAATGTTTTAAAATTTCGCGGGTAATAAGCATTATACTGTAGCTAGGTGGCTTAAGATTCCAATAAGCTGTGGTATGTGTTTTTTGTGCATCGTCGATATGAATTCCCGCTGTCATACGGTGAGTTATCCTTCCTCCATAAGGTTGAATTGTGCTAGCGGTATTGGAGATAAGGTATGTTACAATTTTTCAGTAGAATAGGCTGTTTTTTTTTTTAACGTACTTGTCTCCGATACCCGACTTCCCACCCAACTATATATTCACTTGTCTCGCCTCCATACGGATGGTTGTCTGGCAAAATGAAGAGTGGCACTTCCTACCCAGAGCTGTTTCTGAAGGGGTATAACCAATTGGGGGAGAGAGCAGTAGTGATTGTAAGAAAGTTGCATCCGTGCTTCACAAGGAAGCTCCACCATGATGGCCACAATTCTTCCAGTGAAGGCAGTTAAGCAAGGTTAACTTGAAATGTGCTGGCGGTATTGGAGGAGGCAAGTACGTTAACCAAACGAAAATTCTGCTAAAGTTAGGGTTTCTTATTTCCAAAACATCTTAACCTGTTAATGTTAGCACTGCATTGTCCTCAATGTTGTGTTTCCCTGGGGGTTTTTCAGTTGCTTGTAGCTGCCTGCTTGCATGCCCACACTGCGCCTGCACGGCGCAGCCCTTCCGTATGAAAGCGAGAGCGTGAACGCTTTCGGCATTTATTTTCCTCCAGCGGTCGTCTCCACGCCGCTCTGTTTCCCCCTTTCGTCCAACTTTTTTCCTTTCGGCCATCATGAATCGAAGACTCTTTTCTCTGATTGGTTGGTACGACAGCCAATCAGAACCCTGTTAATCTAAGCCTACAACAGATGCTGTCGTCCGGGAACTTCTTCTCCCATACCTGCCGTTCACTCGATGCTGACACTGTGCCGTTCCCACTCCGCCTCGTATCGCCGTTCCTCCCGCAGTCAACGCCACGTCAGAGCTTTCGTCCACCTCTCGCCCTCCCGACCTGAGTTGTGGATGACAACTGTTGCAGTCTACATGACCGACAAGCGTTCGGTTTCGATTGCTTTCTACGACGATGGAATTTGCTGCAACCCTTGCTTCTATTACGATGCTGTTTCATTCCTGACTTCAACCACTCGGCCAAGATTAAAGACTGATGTCTTCGTCTCGTCACGTCAAACGTGAATCCACTCCATGCGTTGCTGTTCTTATAAGTTCAACTGAGGCAGCTTGTCTCCGACAGTTTGCCTCGACTACCCTGTCGACACAAATGCTCTCATCAATCGTGGCTAAAATCCCACGTTTTGAGTTTAGAGTCAAGTCGTACGCCGTTTGTATCTCTTGCTGCTGCCATCTCGACCAGGGCAACCCCCATGTCTTGAGTGCAAATCAAGACTACAGTGACTGTCCATTTCTGCTCGTCTCATTCGCGGCCTATTTTCATGATTTGAGTGAAGAGTCAAGACTCAAGACTGAAGCCGTCGGCACCCTTTGCTGCTCGTTTCGGCCGTTGTTGACCGCACGTCTCAAGGGAAAATCAAGACAACAGTTGCTGTTCACACTGATGCTCGTCTCATTCCTGGCTAAAACCCACGTTTTGAGTGAAGAGTGAAGTCAGAAGCCGTTAACATCCGTTGCTGCTCGTCTCGACCGTGGCTAAGCCCATGTCTCGAGTGAAAATCAAGACAACAGTTGTGTCCACCCCGTTGTTCGTCTCATTCGTGGCCCAAAAAACCACGTTTTGAGTGAAGAGTCAAGACAGAAGTCACCTCCACTGCTCACAATCGTCACAACCAGGGTTGTCCCCACATCTCGAACGATTATCAAGACAACAGCTGCTGTCCACTTTGGCTCGTCTCATCCATAGCCTAAACTTAATATTCAAGTGAAGAGTTAAGACTGGAGCTGTCAGCACCCTTTCTGTTTGTCTCGGCCATTGCTGGCTCCACGTCTCGAGTGAAACCCAAGACTCTTACTTGCTGTCCACACCGATGCTTGTCTGCTTCACGGTTTAAATACCATTTTTTGAGTGAAGAGTCAAGACAGAAGTCGGTTCCACTTCTCAAGTCTGTCTTTTGAGTCAACTGCTCGTCTCATTTGTGGCTAAAACCCACGTCCTAAGTGAAGATTCAAGCCTGAAGCGGTCGGCATCCTTCGCTGCTTGTCTCGGCTGACCCCACGTCTTGAGTGAAAATCAAAGACTTCAGCTGCTGCCCATTCCGATGCTCGTCTCCTTCATGGCTTGAGATCCACATTTGGACTGAAGAGTTAAGACGGAAGCCGTTTCCACTTCTCAAGTTTGTCTCGTCCGTGGTTAACCCCACGTCTCGAGCCAAAATCAAGACAAACGTTGCTGTCCTCTGCTGCACGTCTCATTTGCAGAAAAAACTCACGTTTTGAATAAAGAACCAAGACAGAAGCTGTTGGCACCTCTACCTGCTAGTCTCGGTCGTGGCTAACCCCACGTTTCGAGCGTAACTGAAGAAATCAGTTGCTAACCATATCACAGCCAAAACCACGTTTGAAGGAAAAATCAACCTGGAAGACCCAGTTCGTCTCCAGATTCGATCTTCCGCCCTCAAGCTAAGTCTCGTCAACCCTTCACCCGACCACCTCTAACAGCTGCCATCCATTTGAAATGTTCGACCTAGACCTGACTCTGGAAGAAAACTTCTTCTACTCGGCTCTCTGCCTTGTCGCCCTCTCCACGGCCGTCCAGGTAAAAACCCGTTTTCGTCACAAATTTTTGGACATGGTCTCCACCTCCCGGACGATGCATACGCTCATGTCGAACCCCATACGGAAGCATCCTTCACGACCCTTGGACGAGGGGACTTTTCGTCATCATCTGGACATGGCCTCCACGTTCCGGACTACCAGTACGGTCACGCTGAACTTCAGATGGAAATCTCCATCACAACTCCTGGACGAAGAGGGCTTCCCGTCACCACCATCTCGTCGTTCGAACGGACAACAACCATAAAAAATCCCTTTATCCTGCAATGCCGCTCACCAGCTATCTGACTCCTCCTGACGTCGAACGGCCCAGTTCTCGACCCTTTCATCCCAGCTTTCATTCATGGTCGTAACCTCCCTGTCGTCCACCACAAGCACACTTGTCCCCAAGGAAACTTCACGAGCTGACGTGACATCCTCTCCCGTTCAGCCAAGATCTCATCTTGCCATCTGCACTACTGGGCCGTCCTACTGCCACAACCCGCTCCTTAGGTCATGGCCATGACCGCTCTGTCATCTGCAGTTGACCCGCCATTGTCGGCACGCCATCTCATTTGTCACCAGCCAACAAAATAGCTGGGCTCACCTACCTGTCGCTCGCCGACTCCCTGCTGGAGACTGTCCGACCTTTGGGTTTGTTCTACATCCCTGCTCACTTCTCCTCTCTACGGATGATGCCTCCCTCCCTCCCTTGACGACAAGGTCTCATCGCACAACCGAGAACGCTCAATGCCGCTCCTTCCTGGACCGCCTTGCGTTACCCTCCAGACGAAAATTCTTCCTCTATCACGCGAACCAGCGGTCCCGCACGACCTGGTCGAGATCTTCGCCCTCCGACTGTCGTCAATGCTTTCACGACAACTTCACTTTCGCTCGCTCAACGACCCTTTTCCTTTCGTCACAGTCTCACCTACCAGTCTCTCTCACTGTCATCCCTGCCTTGCCGACAGGACCTGTGCCTCCGGCCGGAAAACTTCGCCTTTTGTCCAAGAAGCAAGACTTCGCTCCGAACGGCAACCTGTTTGACCCACCTTTGTGCCAGTTCTCAACCACATCAAGCAGGAAAGACCGCTTTTCACCTCCAAAGCTGTCATTTCCCTCCTCGGTAGCACGTCACGTGTCAACCCTGGTTAAAGACAAAGTCGACAACTCCTTAAGGATTGGACGACATTTGCATCACTGCAGCTAGCCACGATCCTTCAGATGGGACAACATCAGCAACGGATCAGTTTGATGGGAAAGAAAATTGGAGGCTGCACGCATCTCCAAGCACATTCCCGTCACCATCCTTCTCATCCAGGACTATGAATCACAAAACTGCACCGACACCTCCACCCTCATCCACTGCATGGTCGGCACCAATGACTCCACAAAAAAAAAAATCAGCTCAAAACTAAGTCTGTGGCACACCCATTTCTCAAATGTCATGACTTCAGTCACCAATTCCCCCCCCCCCCCCCCCCCCATCTGCCCCTCACCGTCGGGTCTACATGGCCCCATCTAGGAAGAGGACCCGAGGAACCTCTCCTTTCCTCAGGACGGAAACCCCTCGTCTCCAATTGGCGGAGAACAACCTGTTGACCCCGTCAACCCTGTCAACAACGAAGACCTTGTTCCTGCTACTCCTCGAAATCTCCAACAAGATTCAGACACAAACTTTCCTTCGGACCTGCTCTCACCGAGCCCGTCTATCCATCTTCCGCAACCATGTCCACATCAACGGACACGCCGGAACAAACCCTCAAGGCAGCTGACGACACACGTAATTCAAGCAACCTCCACTTTGTGGGGCCACCACAACGCCATCCCGGTCGAAGTACCCCAAGCAACAACATCCTGGCATAATCCAACAACCTTCACCCCCACAACCTATGGGATATGCCAAGAAACGATAAAGGACTACACTGGCTGGGACCAACCGTTGCAGCCGATACTGTGGTCAAGCCCCCCCCTTAAGCACTCAAAACGAAGCTGAAGGAAGCAAACCATCCATCGAAGAAAGGCATGAACCATGTTCTGAAACAAGTGCGAAATTTCCTAAAAAAAATTTTTTGGGGGTGTTTTTCATGTCTTGTTTTAAAATTGATTCTTATAAATAATCTTTATACATATAAAAAAATTAAGCAGCAAAGCTTAAACAAAAGCTGGCTACATGACATCTTAGCTTACATTTTCGGGTGGTTATTTTATCGTCTGTTAATACTAAGCCTGTACCGAACGAGAATTTTTCAGCCGAACCGAACCAAACCGAACAAACCTTAAATAAGCCGAACACCGAACACTTCCGAACCGAACAAAAATTTACTAAACCAATCTATCTTAAACTAAAATTAATAAACAAAAACGGAACGTTAAATGTTTAGAGTAAGGATCTAAAAGTCAAAACCTAGAAGGAACATGGACAAGCTTTGACAGTCAGGGTCTAGCTGTAAAATTTTGTCAGTAAGAGGCTGGAAAGCATTAGACCCTTACTACCCGGTGGTTAGATTAGTTCTAGTCTTTTCGGACTGAACGTGTGTATGAACGGTTGTAGCAGGTTTTCTTTGTTCTTACAATATTGTTTTGGAACTTTAATAACACAATTTTCTTGTGAAATTTGGCATTTTGTCTTTTAATGCTTTAGAATTTTTATTATATTTCGTAGATTTATGGTAGAGGATTACCATAATGCTGTCTGCTACGAATATGCTGGCATGTTACTAAATTGAAAAATAATTTCCAACGTAAAGCAAAGCAGGAAACGTATAACCATACTACCACTTGATCATCACATGGGTCATTGTAGGATGATTTCCAATTTTTCGTGAAAATGTATTTATTGTTGACCACCGGGTAGTAAGGGTCTAATGCTTTCCAGCCTCTTACTGACAAAATTTTACAGCTAGACCCTGACTGTCAAAGCTTGTCCATGTTCCTTCTAGGTTTTGACTTTTAGATCCTTACTCTAAACATTTAACGTTCCGTTTTTGTTTATTAATTCGTGTTACTTTTAGAATTGCAGCTAAACTGTAAAACAGTGCAGTTGACGGTCAAAGCTGATAGTTTAACACAAGAGACCATAGGCTGACCCTTACTAATCTGGCTATCGCCAATGGTAACAATAGAAACAAATCCTTTAATCTTCAGTCTATGTCTCGCAGCTGGCGTTTGCTAATTGGTATTGTTGCATAATAACAATGTTTAAAACAATGTAAAACAATCAATCTGGTGGTTTAGAGCTCCGTAACCCCTGAACCACTTGACCAATTAAAAAAGGCCTTATGAAAAGGGCACATCTACAGAGCAATACCTGTAAAATGAGCTAAGAACCAGCTTTATTGGACAAATGGTTTGACCTGTAGAGAGGACAGACGAAAGTATCCCCAGAACAACAACAACAACAACAAGATGTTGAACAAGAAGTTGTCTATTTGGCCCCTGTCTGCATCTCGGGTTTGGCTGGACCGAATTTCACAATTTTTAGACTGCAGGCAGGCCTTTACTAGTCAAGGCTAGACTCCAAATTTGGTTTAAATATGTTTACTTTTGACGGAGTTATACGCTCTCAAAGTTGAGAGTTTAACACAGAGGTCCTAGGTCGACCCTTACTAACACTGGCTATCGCCAGTGTTAATGTAAAGAACTCAGTTTACAAAGATTCATCAAAGTACAAGTTTCTTAACAAATGTAGGTATTTTCACATAGACTTCTAAGTCCATAGATGTTGAACATCTGTTTAAACTTAAAAAAATCTCCATTACTTTTACGTTTTCCCTTATAACTTCTGAACCGTTAGAGCTAGGAACTTGTTTGGACCAATGGAAAGCTGACGAAAAAACCTTCAAAATGGTGTATTCAAACATCAAAATCCGTCGATTAGAAGTGAAAATATGTTCGGTTTGATATTTTGCGTTTGAAAGACCGAACACCGAACCGAACACCCTCTGTTCGGCCATGTTCGGTTCGGTACAGCCTTAGTTAATACATCTACAAAAACCAAATAAATTTAAAGTAATCAACCTTACGTACCCTCAGTGCAGTAAGATTCCTCCCCCTCCTCCCCCCAACCTTACGTACCCTCAGTGCAGTTAGATTCCCCCTCCTCCCCCCAACCTTACGTACCCTCAGTGCAGTAAGATTCCCCCCTCCTCCCAACCTTACGTACCCTCAATGCAGTAAGATCCCCCCCCCTCCTCCCAATTTACTGCAAAGTAAAGTGTTCGTAGATTTAAAAAATGTAAAAGCCTGATAAAAAAGAACGAAGGTGATGGGAAACTAACGCAACAAAATTTTTCAGTTTTTTTTTGTAACAAAATTGATAGCGTCAGATGAAAACTACGTATCTGGTCGCTTCTTACATGTTCGCATGATCCCTCATTTGCCGTATTGTGTTACCAAAAGTTAGAAGACACTTTTTAAAAATCTGTAATGTAAATACTTTCCAGTGCACCACGCATTCAGAATTTTTGGTAGTGTTGTGTTGGTATGTCTGCCTTTCCAACTGCATACGTCAATCGCACATTTGTACTTCCAGCTTTTCTGTACCAAACAACACGTCAAATTACTGATGCAGTGTTAGTGCATCATTGATTTCTATTGGCAATCTTTTACTCGTGCAAAAATGATGACATACGAATCTTTATAAGTTTTTTCTTAGTGATGAATTTTTCTCTTCTACTCTTCTAGATATTCAAGCCTTCAAATGTGAAGGATAAGACAATCAATGATAGTTCATGGTTTTTGAGCGATCAAATTGTTTAAAGTTCATGGGGCCACGGGTGGGCTGTGCCCCCCTTCTCAAAATGATTGGTTTGGGGTTTTTGAAAAATCTCAAGGAACAGCTGCTTTTTGTGGGTCGTGCTTTACGCATTGAATCTGGGTGGTGAACGTTACGCTTTATCTCTGTATGTACTTTTCTCGTAGTTGTCATTCTGTCCTTTCAAAGTATGGGATTGTTAACGTTACAGAGAATGGGAGTGGGGGGGGGGGGGAGGGAAGAGCCTGTTAGTTACAAGCAACATTAATACTTGTTTTTACTATTATAGGAAGCCAAGTTACTATAAATAAACTGCAATTGCGGCACGATGAGTGCCAAATTTGCTGATGTTCCAGGGGTAAGTCTTGTATTTGCTTCTATATTTTCCGAGACTTTATGTCCAACTTGATTCACAGTCATCTTCACCAAGTTGCCAAGGCGCCGTTATTCAAAACACAAAACGAAGACGTAGTTGGAGACGGAGAACAGACTGAAACTTAGTGCCCGAGGAAGACAGATGTGAAGCAGTTATACCACCAAACTTGCTAAAGCTGTCGAAAATTCGCAAGATATTGTGAGATCGAGTTTTAAAAGATCTAATATCTTAATTTGGTGAAGATGAGTGTGAATCAAGTTGGACATAAAGTCTCGGAAAATATTGTAATTTTTCACCGTAAAGAAGTCCATCATTTGTTTACTGATATTTGCTTCTATACTGTAGTTTAAAAAAATTCTGATGTTGAAACTGCCAATTCAAACACTGAAGGCAAAACAAGCTTGTCATATGGTACACTCGCTCGCACGTCCGCCTATTGAAATCTAATCTTGGCAAAGACCTGTTTAATGATATTTATAGGCCACACTGCAAGATGTCTTTATACAAAGTTTTGATACTTTGTTTGCTATTTCAAATTTGTGTTAAATCCCTGTACTAATTTGCATGGTTGCAATAATGGCTGCATCATCCTGGCATTGTAAATTTATATAGGGGAGTAGTCATAAGGTCATAAGGTCGTAGGGTTAACGTTAAGTGTGAGAAATCCTTACTACCCAGCACTAGCTTCGTCTATATTTTTAATTTTCCGCCCTACATAGCAAACCGGAAATTAAATCCTTCAGTTGTTTTTCACGTTGTCATTCTTTTCATTAGTGTGAAATTCCCACCGAAACCGCTCAATCACCACTGTTTTTTTTTTGCAAGATCATAGCTTGGTCGGCGTTGAACGCTTCGTATGCTGCAAGATGGTTGCAGCTAGTATGGTGAAGCTTGAAATTTTCGCTCAACGGTATTAGGTATTGGGAAGACAGCGTGGTACTGCTTACACCATTTGTGGAGATGATTTCTGCGACAAAGCGGACGACCTACTGCTGATTTCGACGACACGTGAATAATTCTTGTAGGAAATTTCCAACATGGCAGCGGCTTTAGGCATGCCACGTCTGTGATGTGTGGGTAATTTTCTAGGCAAACTTTTGGTGGCGGAGCGTAGTGTAGGTGATTTTCTAGGCAAAAGTTTGGTGGCGGAGCGTAGTGGAGTGCTCAATGAATGAATCACCATTAAGGGGCTTTATTGTAAGAGGTAATTTCCGAGTATTTGAAATAGGTGGAGTGAAAGGCATTGCATTTACTCGAGGTTGAACGGCGGTCAATTGGCGAGCATTGGGCTAGTCCATGTTGTGAACGTAGGGAGGAGCCGTTGAGTGTAGAAGTTGGGACTCGTGTTTGGCACAAGTGTTGCCGGCCCAACGATGGTTTTTGTTGTCGAAAAAGTATGAATAAAAATATGTTGGTTTAACGGTGGTATGCCCTACGACGGTTCCCATAGGCATTACGTGTGTGTTTCCACGTAAGTACTCCTTGCGGTGCGAGTGTTTCCCGTGCGGCGATGGTGACGTGTAGGTTGATTGTCGAGCGGGAGTTTGGTAAGAGTGTGATGCCTGGCGTGGAGTGGTAACCGAAAGTTAGCGTTAATGTTAATTCTTGCTGTTAGTTTTTCTTGCTTGGCTTTTGAGAAACGTGGCAGTGCTCGGTGTACGCAGGCAGTGTTGTTGGTATGGTACATTTCGTACGCCCCCCCTCCCTGAAATTACACTATCCCCCCACCTCCCATCGAACAATCGGGTACGAACTTTAAAGAAATTCCATACATGCCTACAAGGTTTTGGGAAATTCCGTGCATATGTACGAGGCGTGGATTAATACCATACATGCGTACGAGATCGGGAGTAATTCCGTACATGCGTACGAGGTTTGGGGAAAAAAACCGTACATGCGTACGAGAATGGAGTGTGTCCGTACTTCGGGTACGAGGTTGGTAGGAATGTTTCATACTGCGAAAAGTACGAGGTTGGGGAAGACGAGCTATGGCGACTTGGAGACTGTCTTGTGTTTATTACAGCCAACCTTCGTGAAGGGCAACGGTTCAGATGGTGTTTCCCGGTAAGTTTGTTTTGCTATGGAGTGTTGACTTTGTATGTGTCTAAGGGATGTGTTGGCGATAGACACTGTAAGTGTAGGGGAATTCAATCTCTTTCATGTTTAGGTCGTGTATGGCTTGTTCTATTAGAGTTGGTGTTTTGGTTTAGATGTCGGACCGGGTAGGAGAGTACTGGTGTAGTGGCGATCCATTTTGCTGGGGTAGGTGGTTCCCCAGGATGATGGGTTTAGCGTAGGTGGCGGTCGTGCCACCTTTGACTTGAGGTATTGGTCAGGTGGCGGCCTTCGTCTGCCGGGTAAGTGTGGAACCCATGGTGCGTGCCCCCAGTGCACGATTGCGTTGGGTTCAGCACCACACTTGTCATTAAGTGTGCAAAACGATATTCATTAAGTGTGGCTGTGCGCAAGGTGACCCTGGTGGATTTGGTGGTGTCACCAGTCGAGGAAGCGACATGGTACAAGGGCCCCGCTTGTCACAGTTTTTATGTAGATTTCAGGGTCATTAGATTTCTGTGGGTGCAGTGGTTTTTGGTAGGTTCGAGGCTTTGAACTCACCCTACGGGGTTGTTGCTGCCATAGCGTAGGAGATGGCTCAGAAGGGTACGCATGGGTCGGGTGTAGCTCCCCAACGGTAGGTGTAGCACGTACGATGAGTGTTTTTTTGGTTTAATGGTTCGACGGTTAGGTAGCATGCCCCATATTTCAGGTTAACATGACTTCGGGGTTTCTGTGAGAGGCAATCGCTTCGTCGGGGTCAGTGGGGGGGGGGTTCCTATCCTTGTATGTTGGGGTAACGTGTCAGAGTTGGTAGGGTGCCTGGTTTTGGATGGAAAACCTGGTTTGCATCCCAGTTTCTTTTTCTCTTTAGAAACACTCCCGCCTCAGATGTCCACAGGGTCAGATGTATCGGACAGTGGCCCGGTGGGAGGGTTTGGTTTTGGTGCCCCGCACAGCTAGGTGACGGTGTGTGCTCTTTCCTTAATGGGCTGGCAGCCCGGCTGCTCCTGGGGAGCTTGTGGCAGGCCAGCGGGTCCTCGCCCGAGATTGGCTCAGGCCCATTGCTTGAGGTATTGGACCACAGTCCTGGTGGGGCGGCGCTCCTGCGAGGTTTGGCTTCAGGCCTCCATTAGCTCGCAGGTGCTAGGCTGGTGCTGCGTCACATGTGGAATCTATCCCATTTAGTAACACAGCGAGGAGGATTCTGCGAAGGAGGACTGAAGATTCTACCAGGAAACTTGTCCTCGCAGGAGAATCTTCAATTTGAGTAGAATACGACGAAGCTGTGTCATCTTAACTACTCGCCCGCTTCGCTGGCGCAGGGTTGTATCACCAGCCAGCTGAAAGGCAATGGCGGTTAGCGTGACGGAGCAGGACAGGTGGGGACCTGAAATGACAGTTAGATGCGGTTTTGTAGGGTAAATTTAGGGTTAATTTGTGCAAATGACGTAGATCAAGGTGCCGACATGCAAAGGGGACATCCCATGTGGTAACACAACTTCGTCGGATTCTACTCGGAGAACTAAGCTTCTCCTGCAAGTACAAGTTCTCTGGTAGAATCTCAATTTTCCGCTACAAAATTAAACTAAATGCTTCATGCTGTGAATGGAAAGATAGTACTGCTTGCTGCTTACTGGCACTTGATTCCTCCCTGATATAGTGGACTCTTCCTCGGTCTCCTTACTCCTGCATGAAAGGCTGGCCCCTCTCCCCTTCCCTACTGCCTTCTTCACAGTAATAAAAGGATACAAAAACAGGCAATTCCAAGATCGTTCAAACACTTCGAATTTACAGTGATAGATGTTAAAAGAGTTAGAAAATGGATCTATTTAACGCCTATCCCTAATTTTTGCTAAATTTAACTGCATAAGCCCATGGGCATTAAATACACTATTTATGGTAAGTAATGTAATGCAGATGGTGGCAGCCTATCGAGAGCATCCCATGCCGTGTAACATTAAATGTTCTTAGTTCTCCTAGGGACCTTTGGGTAGGCTCCAGTATAAAGTCATCGTGCTAGGAATAGTATTAAAGGGGAAATTAGGTAATGAATATTTCTTTGCCCTGATTGCCACTCGTAAATGCAGAAGAAACAGGGACATGGTCCACTGAAATTCTTCTCCAGTTCAACAAGATAAAAAGAGAATCAATTCAACTAAAAAAGTCTGCCAGATTAGGTGGCATAGTTAAAAGTAATATGGTTTAAAATATATCAATAGGGTATTATATGGTATCAATTTAAGTTAATAGTAGTTTGGGTAATCAGATTTATCTAGTGTTGGCCATTACATTGTTGTTTTATTGTTTCAGATAGAAACTTACTTGCCATTCTGTGATGTTTGTCAGTGGCTTTGTCGTAATGCTGAACAATTTACGGAACACTGTAAGGACAAACATGTACCGGTGAGTCCATAAACCCCTTTATCTCCCATGATTTCTTACTATCTGCAAAATACTAACCTTCAGTATGTGCTAAAATCGTTTCGATTTGCTTTTCTTACCCGAAATTTTAAACCCTTATCGTTTAAACCAGCAATGCAATGATGTTAGCAATTCTGCCGCCAGGGCGCATGCGTCATAGCTTTTAATAGGCAACGTCAGGCAGTCATCGTTAAATCACTTCATTTAGGGTACTTGTACAGTACAGTTTCGGGTACTTGTACAAGCCTGTGTGACAGTGTGTCTTGCTTTTCCCATGGTTCGCCACTTCTCCTCGAATAAAGAACTATGGATACCCGGAGAATTCAATTGCTTATTAAGTCGGGGGTATTCCCGTCGTGCACATGTAAAAAGACACCCCGTGACAACATCCTGATGCAGAAAATGTCGTGCGTGCAACTTTAATAAATAGATTCGTGGAATTTATGAGTTGCATGATGAAAAAACTGTTGAGAAAATTTTGCGTACTGGCGCAAATCGGCGCAACTTGAGAAAGCCAAGTTGTCGACGTCGGTTTCTTCTGCATCGAGTATTAAACTCCTTTGGATCGAAGGTTAGAGCCCTAAGCACTAATTTAGATGCTCCGATGATATTTTTGTCGGAAGAAACGATGCTAAGCACTCCGGCGCTGGGCCGGTCAATAAGCCTAATCGTAAGTCTAATACGCTGAACGCGTCCTCCTCCCCTTCTGTCTAGTTGATTCTGGACAAATCACCGATCGATTCTGGGGATTTGCATATTATTGTGGATGCTGTTCATGATGCCAATAAAATGAAGATGAACATTCAGATGGATCTGCTTCGTGACGAATTAGGAGCCGAAAACTGAAAAATAACACTGAATGTTTTGCTGCACTGGAAGAAAAAATGCTAGTGTTCTTAAGCTCAATAGAGGAGCGCTGCCGGGCGAAAACACTACGCCTTTTCGACATTGCCACTTCCTCCTCTGCTGCGCCTGCACCACCATGTACTGACGGGAACAGCATGCTTTTGGCCAACGCCGCTCAAGTTTCGACCGAACAAGTTCGAAGGAAGATGGAAATATTTTGCCGAGCGCAATTTCTACAGTCCAAAATGTAAGTAAAAGTGGGAAGATGGGCTTAGACAACAATGGGTATGTAGCAGCACTGCAGCAAACAGACACAATCGGGCGGAGCTGGCAGTACAGGGCAGAGTTGCTGAACAGTCGGCCAGGAAAAAATGCAACTCAAACTCCAAATTGCCATCGGCCAACAGAAGGAAACGGAGTTCGCCCATGGAAAAAACCCCGCGGTGGAGAAACACCAAAAAGCGGGTTTCAGCCACGCATTCTCCCAGGGAAAATGTAGACCCACGCCCGGGACATGGGAACACCATAAAAAAGTCCCAGGTAAAGGCAAAAAGTTGTCTGATGCACCAGGAGGCAAAAAATTAAAAACCCATTTATTAGGCTTCCTCTTCTAAAAAGAAGAGGGTTGTCACTTCATCCCATATGACTTCACTTCGCCGTAGCGTTCCTATTTTGCCACGCTTGAGTACACAGTGCCTCTTTGTTACAGCTTCGCCACATTTAAGCTATGCTTCGTTGACGCCATCGCGATCGTGCGTTAGGAGGGTATTGCACTGCCAATGCAAGTTCTCCCAGGTCACGTCGCGAAGAATTAAATGGCAATTCACATTGGAAACATTCTCACAAGGATGACTGCTTGTTGGAAAGGCAGCAAGAATTCCGGAAAGTTGATTTTGAAACCAGAACTTTTGGTAGACAAGAAGATTCTGAATATCTGGGGGTTTAAAGCGTACTCGGACATTTTTTATGATGAGCCAGAATTTGTGGCTTGGGAGGAATTTTCGGCGCCTTTGTATCGCTATCTCAAAGACTCAAAAAATTGTAAGCAGTTCTTTTCGCCGGAGGTCGATCCAGATGACCCTCCTATTGAGCCACTAGTAAATTCTGGGGGGAGCACAGGCTGCTCCAACTCACATTCCCTAGTCTGAGGTGGCGTTTGGGAAAATAATAAAATCAAGAATGCCTAACTCGGAAACGTCAAAAGGCGGTGTCTGCTTCCAGGCCTTTGCTGCCACATGATCCGAAGCTTCGGATTTTTTTCTTTCGCTCGACAGGAAAAGGAGCCCCATGAAAAAGCGCTAAGAGACTTTTGAGTCGGCCAAGTTTTTTTTCCAACTGCTCAACCAATGGAAGCTTACTCATCATTGAAAATATCAAGGTCAATTTCTGCTCCTGTGTTGAATTTTGAAGAGGATGCAGCGATTCGTGCAAATTCACATGCGTTCGGCATCGGCCGTCGCAATAAACAAGACCTTTGTGGAGAAATCTGAATTAGCTGACCATGCATTAATCGAATTTTTCTGCAACTTAACCAAAAGGGCTTTCTTGTTTCAGAAAAATGGTTTTGCTGGAGCCTTCCGCTTGTTTCAAAACATGGTTTTCGTTTAATGGATGCTGTACGCAGTCCGCTGTTAACACGAAATAGGTCAGCTTCGTCTCCTTCCTCTTCACAAACCGGAGGTTCTTTTGGATAGGAAATCGCTTGAATAAGCCCCTGAGTTGCATGACAAGGCCAAGCCAATTCTAACTCCTTAGCCTCAGGGTGTACAGAAAAGAAGAGACAATATGGATTCTGTGCTTTTCGTCCCTACTCTTTGGATCCCGGACATTTTCCAAGGAAGCTCCAGTTGAGAAAGGTCCAAAGCCACTAGTGACTCCGGTCAGTCGAGGACAGTCAAGGTTGCCCTTTCCAGGAAACGTTCCTTCCCACAAAAGTGGCAGGGGATTTGCTCAACGTGGGCGAGGCCCCTTCAGGGGCAGGAGGGCCAGGTATTGACATTCTCCCTCCCTCACCTTTCCCCACTTCACCATGGAAAGTATTCGTCGTCACCTGGAAAATTGGAAGCTAGTAACCGACGCCGTTTTCCACTCTATTAATTGTGAAATGCGGCTATGTTCCGCTGTTTGTCTCGGTCCCTGCAACGACCAAGGGCCCTCTCCTCTAGATCACAAACCTTCCTTTTGATCAAGCGCTTCTCGTGAAAGGTGCTCTCGAACCAGCACCACCTGACTCAAGGATTCTGGAGCCAGCAAGAGTCATAGGGAAACGCGGAGGAGGACAAAGAATGATCTTCAACTCGAGGAAGCTTGATCGTCATCTTGACAAGGAACATTTCAAGATGAAAACAATCTGAAAGGGAGGTGCTTCAGGAAAATGACTATTCAGTCGCCATAGACCTAGAAGACGCATATCTCCATGTTCCTCTTCATCTGGCGGTTCGTCACCTGTTCCGTCTGTACTTCGGAGGTCAATCTTACCAATTCAAGGTTATTTCCTTCAGGTGGGCGACAGGCCCTCATGTTTTCACAGAATCCTTCGTCCGGTTTTGGCGAGTATTCGTGCTCATGCCTGTTTTAGACAATTGGTTGCTCCGACACCATTCCCGGGACAAGCTCCTTTGTCAAACAGTAGAATGCCTGCACCTGTTCAAGAGTCTGGATTTCGGTGTGAAGTCACGCCTCACACCAGACAGGAACTTTGTGTTCTTGGGAGCAAGGTTTGACATTCAAGAATTCACTGTACGTCCTTCTCAAGAACGTATGGAAAAACTTCATGTTCAGCTGTGGAAGTTTCTCCAGTTTAGCTTAAATGCACTGGAACTTGCATCTTACATAGGCGTCATGGACTCTTGTGCCAAGGAGCATCTTACAAACCCTTAAGCTCAGCATCATTGTTACAACTATCACAAAGACGGTTTTCCTGATTGCTCTGGCCTCTGCTGCACGGCAGAGTGAACTAGCTGCAATATCAAGAGAGGACAATCATGTAAAATTTGCAAGGGACTGGTAAACAGAGACACTTACATTCCCAGCTGAGTTTTCTGCCAAGACCCTCAGACTGGACGTGGCTTCAAAGCCGTTGGTAATGAAAGCTTTAACGAGTGTCGTTGATCCAGAGGGGACTGAGAAGACACAGTGTCCTATTCGAGATCTTCATCATTACCTCTCTAGGACGAAGGTTCCAGACACGAGACCAAGAACAGGAGAGAGAACAATTCCACCAACTTCTCTTTTCCTCCAAGTTGACCAGAAAACGGGCGAGCTACTTTCATCCCCCATGACCCTGGTTAAGATCGGAAGATGGTTTTGCTAAGTGGTCCGGCGTGCCTACGAACTAGGCCGTAACCATTGTGATTTGCCCGAAGATTTGCGAGCTCATGAACTCGGGGTGCTTGCAGCTTCTTGGGCTTATGGGACAGGGACACCCATGGATGAAGTAGCAGCCGCCTTTCTTACTTCCTGCAAATACTTTCGTTCAGTAATGTTGCTGAAATCATTATTCTACACTTCATACTGCTCGCTCATGAACTAAAATCCCCATTTTACGTTCTCTATAAACTTTTCTCTCCCTCCGCCAGGGTGTGCTGCACGTCACGACGTCAGCGCCCCCACCGGTTCACTTTTTCGAGCACACCATCGGAGATGGTCGTGCGAGTTTCACGCTGCGTGTTTTGTAAGGAAAACATGGAACTATTCAACAGCTAAAGATGTCATGAAGGGAATCCAAAGAGTTGTCTTGATAGCTGTTAGGAAAAACAAGCGTAGGTTAAGGTTACCCGTTTTACCTACGTGCTGACAAGCTCCGAGGGACTCTGCGACAGGGTTTCGTATCAGCCAGTCAACCGTTTTGCCAGTGTGCAAATTTTCATTCTAAGCCTAATTCTGACGTTAGTCGTCAATTAAGCTTTGTGGGACAAGGGTGGACCTTAACTCGAACCCACCAAGTGACCAGAGATGACACTGGATTCAATCTAAAGAAGATCAATTTTTTTTTTTACTTAATTGAACTGTTTACAGGTTTTATTCTTAAAAGACACGTAAATATTGGCCCGCGAGGCGGCCGACACACCTATGGGCATCTATAACAGCGGTGTTGCCACGCCGGTAGAAAGTAGTCCCAGGGAATCCCCGTGCTAAAAATTACTTATTACTCGTTGATCGACGATCGAAGCCCATTTGGCGTTTTGCTGTTATGCAATAACGTATTGCTAAGTGTAAAGCAGAATTTTTAGCGAGGTTTTTTGACAAGTTTCGACGGCACCCCATGAACCGTGTTTCCGTTCGCGGAGCATACTTATCATTGCGCCCATTCATCCAGGTGAACCGGATCTGCTTCCTAGTGGCGTTATTTTGGAAATTTTGCGATTTCGGATTTTAAAATCGGGATTTTTCACTGGATCGACCGCTAACCTTCACTTCGAGTGGAGCTTGTCCTTTCCACCCATTTGGCGGAGTCAACCAAAGTTTGGTGAGTATTCTGCTGTGCATAACTTGTTACAAGCGTCAGTAGCATTTGCCATGCCACCACTGGAAGGTGGTGACGTCATATTAAGTCGCCTTCCCCATCAAGACTGGGTCGCCGGCGACTGGAATAAAAAAAAGGTAAGAAAGTGGTTATTATACCTGGCTGTCACCCAGAAGCCCTGGTTTGATTCCCGGCATGGGAAAAACATTTTTCAAACCAGGAGCCAGAGATGTGGTAATAAAGAGGACGATCGCTCCCGTGGGGGGGGGGGGGGGAGGGAAACTAGCGGTGCGAGGCTTAAGTCGAAAGACTAAACGTCAAACACGGGCGCTGTTCGTGTTTTGGCGAGCCCAGCAAGGATTTTGCAAGTGCCCCAGTGTGGACAATTTTACAAAGCTGGTTGATAAAATGAGTGCGGGACGGTTTTTTGACTGAATCCACGGTGGCGCCACTGGCGACATACGTAGCACCATTAGCGACAATGAGTCGCTGAGACGTGGGAGAACGGGCAGAGTCACAGGGGCACCACGTGTCGCCGCTGTGTCACCAAGTGTTCACCGCACGGTCACCATGAGTCGCCGTGTGTCCCCGGGCAGTGGATATGTGTCACCGTTTGTTCGGCAAAAGTTCCGTTCAGTGGAAGATGGAATCCCTTTGATAGCTCAGTTGGTAGAGCGGTGGACTGTAGTTGAGTATAGAAGCTGGCATCCATGGGTCGCTGGTTCAATTCCCGCTCGAAGGAAAGCTTTAACTAAAGACAATGAGTCAAGACACGACAATGCCCGGGTTTTTTTTGGATCAACCTGTCATTGACAACGCTTACATGGCGACTAATGTAGTGGACAAAGACGTGAGCTATTTGTCGAAATTGCGGCGGCAGCTGCAGGGAGCGTGTTTCATTCTACTGCAACTGAAATGGAAGTCTGTGATTACAGCGCAGTGGTTAGTGTCGAAAAGGCTGTCCGCACAGAGTCTCTCTTTTCGTAATTCTTAAATCGGACCAAATTTAATGGGGAGGGGGTGTCTCTTGTGATTCCTGATTTAAACGTTATTCTAAAATGTTTTATAACTTGAGAAAAAGATGGGACAATTGTCAAAACTTATAATTCCAAAACTGGCAAGCACCCAAACCAAGGGCAGCTGCTAAGTTAATCAGTACGGACCCCTTAACAAGATGTTTTTGATCAATAACATGAAACCTCAGTATGGCGAAAATACCAACAATGCCCTTTAATCCGTTTATAATTATATATTACTGTTGTAGCTGCTGTATGTTATTTAATTTATTTTTTTTTTTAATTTTAGTGTCACTTTCCTGGCTGCAAGATTATGGGCAGCGTGTGGGCGCTTACAATTCACCAAAGCATGGTGAGATAAAATCAGTAACACGATGAAAGTTTTTCCTACAATGAATGTTAATGATTGTGTGATATTTACCTTCTTTGCATTATTCTTGTTCCGTAGCAACATAATGAAGGTTATGATCTCAAAATTTTGGCACTCAGCTGTGTTGAAGCTGTAAAGGAATGGAGAGACGAAAGAAGAAAGTAAGTTTTCACTTTCCTTTTTAATAAGTCTTGGCAAAAATGTTCATTTGTAGCAGCAACAGTTTACACCATCGGACACGTTGAAATCTACAGTTTTCTTGAAACCACTTCAATCCATTGCCATCAAGAGACTTTCCTGCAACCAGGTGCCTCTTATAAAACTGGCAAACCCTGCTTATGATCTCGTCGAAACTCTCCTCAGCCCTTACTTGATCTCTATGCTTGACAAGCTATGGGAGCTGTCTAACTCCCAACAAGACACTCCTCATCAGTGGTAGATCAGTGGTAGAACCGTTCGAAAGAGGGTGGTTTCGATTGCCAACAGTGCTCTATAGATAACAGTTTTAAGCCATCGCGTCTTTTGCTTCGAAAGACGGAGAACAGTTGTCCCCGAAAATTCAAGCGTTTTCAAGAAACTAGTTTTCAATGAGTCTGGTAGTTTAGGTGTGATTTTTTCATTTATAATGTTTTTGTTTAACCACTGTTATCATCGGTTACCATTACCAATTTTTGGAAAGCTATTTATTACGTGTGTACCATAGGTACCTGGTGTAATGAGTAGTATAGTAAAGTGTGTGACTAGGCTACTTAACTGTGCAAATGTCGGCCGGGAGTGACGTCATCCAAAGATGGTGAGGATTATTTCCACTTTGGAGTCCCGGAAGTGATGGTCGTCGAACCTGTAAGTGTACCGTACAGCAATAGGAGATCCCGCGAAATCGAAGATTTACCCTAAGGCGATTGAGCGCGGGGTAGCGCTCATGAGCAGAACGTGCCTATCTCCAACCACGTGGGGCAAAAAAGATTGGGAAGCCAGAAAAGGCTGGTGTGCGTGCAGGCGAGATGGACAATCAATTTAGCGCTGCTCAAATCTAAACTCTCGCGTTAACACAGAACATAAAAGACAATATTAAAAGCAATAAATAACATTAAAAAAGTTACGTGTGTTAGCTTGGATTAGCACACAGTAAAGTTTGTTATTTTCTACAAGTCACGAATTAACGATATTAGTAGCATTTAAAAAAGAGCGATGCTAACTATTACTGACCGCTAAGTCTTTAAAAAACAGCTGTGCGCTTGTTTGTTTAGATTTAGATGGTTTAGTTGGTTAGGTTTGTTTAAATGTAGATGGTTTAGTTGATTAACCATGCCCAAGCTAATGGTTTATCAACTAGACAGTGGCAATTCGTGCACAAGAAAGCGAAATAATCCAGCAAAATATTCGCACGTGCAATCGGTGAAATTTTCACCAGTTCCTCGTGAAGCCCACGTGATGAGGCGTAAACGATGGTTGTCGAGAAAAAAATTAAGCCATCAAGATTGACTTTGTTTGTAATTTCAATTTTAATTTGTTGGCAACAATAGATCAACTCCGTAAAATCCGTGCCAACCACAGCTTTTGCAAACAATGTCTACGTAGACAACAACAAAGGACGGAATGGAAAAAATTGCAGATATGAAAAGATTTGAATACGAATAGAAAGTTGATCTATTGAAAAAAGAACATCTCACAGTTGTTAGGCTTCCAATCTACAACAGTATCTGTACGCGGGACAGGGGGGGGGGGGAGACTTTGGTAATGGGGGTACTTCCAATTTGGAGACACGAAACCGTAGGTTATTGGTCCCAGGTCAGTGTCGGTTTCATATTTAGAGTACTTTTGATACCCTTACGAATCGAGATTACACTTTCAGTTTCAATTCAGACCACACCATGGATCTCTATATGTTTGAAATTGCATTAGTCACACCATTCAATAACCACACCATCCAGTGGCTGCCCATACAGCTAATTATTTTCATTGTGATTTCATGTATACCATTTTTATAAATAAATTTAAAAATTAATAGCAGAAGGCGATAAGAGAGAGCGGTACAGGGGTTAAAGTTATTAGTATCTCCTCAAGATTGTTGCTCCATCAGAACCGACTGTAACCACTGTACTACGAACATAACCCAGATATCTTTAAATCTGCTATCTCCACCAGATTTTTTGAAAGTTGTCTAAGTATACCGACGTAATTTATACTTTATTGCTCACCACAAATCTAAGACGGTGATCAAAAATCATACATGCATCTAGGACAAGTTTTTCAACCCTCATCAGATCTATGCCATATTGCACCTGCTGACCCTTATTTGGGCAGTGGCCACAAGCGGTGGTTGGCATGAGATCTTTCACCCTGTTGGACTTGTTACCACCAATCCAAGGTGGCGATGCCCATACAATCCAAGATGCGACGCACACTCCCACAAGCTTACTACCTACCTTTAAGACAATGACAGTGTTCTCCTATTTATGATAGTGCCCTACTAAAAATCTAAAATGGTGGCGGCTCCCATTCAATAAACCAAGTCCATTATTATTCAAAAGTGTAATAACGGGTGCATGTACATGCAAGTTTGATGCACAGAAATAAAAAAAGAAATGACAAACACAAATAAAAGATGTGTTTTATTCACATTTCCTAGAGTCTATACATGTTCCATTTTCCCAAACGTATATAGACTACAGTATTTCCAAACTCAGTTCAACATTGTAAACCAAGGTCACTACACCACTGGTATGCTACAGTAATCGTCTGAGTTTATGTAAACTCATTAATTTACACTAAGAACCATCATATTTTGAATGTTCGAAAAATTCCAAGAGACGAAATCACGCTCAATTCAAAATACACAAATCCTACCGATTTGCGAATTTTCGACAGGCTAATTTGACTAAAGATGGAAAAAATATAATCCGCCTGTCTTCTTCAGGCCACCCCTACAAGCTTATTTACAAGGTTTGTGGTGGTCTGAAGAAGACAGGCAGACTTTATTTTTACCATCTTTAGTGAATGCAGCCAGTCGGAAATTTGCGAATTGGTAGGATTTGTTTATTTTGAGTTTGAGCATGATTTCGTCTCTTGGAAATCATTAATTTAATTTCTACATACCGTTGAAAATATCCATTATCTGGAATTTTATCATTCTCCTTCTCTGAATGCATTTACTCCCAGAGATTAAAGGTATAGAACCCGCCAGCCATGCAAGCCGAGTGCGCACGTACAACCCTCCTATATAAAAATGCTGAGAGCGACCATAGGTCGTCTTTTCTTCTCTACGGTCCGTACCGTTCGGACGTCTGCATTACTTCACTCCTAGGATTGCTATCGTAGTACTGCGATCCTTCGCTTCAAACCTTTATGCATCGTGCCAAAGGCACAACCAAGGAGGCTTCAGCCCGGATGACTACTCCGCCACCTGTTTCAGTGATCAGCCTCTTGCCTCCTCTGCTACGGTTATCGACCCTCTCCGCAGCTTGTCATCATTCGCCTAGTGACCAACCTTCGTCCGGTGGTTATCAGTCTCTGTGCCCTTCACCTACCCGCTGCCTTTGATACGGCTACTATGCCTCCTATCCCCTGCGCTTCAGTCCGAGCATTGCACGGCCAACGAGGCTTGTTCTTGGCTCAAACTTCAAGTCAAGTCCCGAAAGAAAGTTGAGTCAAGCAATGTTTGGCTCACCCTTCGGTGACTCCTTTGGATCTCTCTTCCCGAACTTCTAGTGTTTTCTTCAAGCCCCGTGCCTTCGGTGATAGTCAATTCTTCAGCTGAGCCTCTCTCTCATGAGAGGTTCGCTTGGTTATTGTCAATGGCCTTCGTTCCTTGTTACGGTCAAACAGCCTTCACCTCACCCTTCGTGTCTGAGCTGGTACACTAGGGATTGGGTTACAGCTAAAACGTTGGGTGTCGGCGCTTGCAAGCGGCAGAGTCCTTCCTCAGCTCCCGGCCATTCGCAGCAGCATCAACCAAAAACGCCGGAGAGACGCCGAGAAGCCTCCAGGTTCGCTTGCAAATTTGAATCGCTTCCTTAATAAACCTGTTAGGTCACCCGGTGGGTACTGCAGTTCAATAAATTCTTTCAGGAACATCACCCTTTTTACTGTTTGCACAAACTCGTTGTTCGCAAGTTTGTGCGAACGGTAAAATATTTTTACCTAAAACAAAAAAAAAAAAAGGTATGGCCGAAGCTTCCCCACAGCTCAGACCAAACATGCATACTCTTTCTCTATAGTTCCGTAGTTTTTCTCTCTATCAGTTCACTTGTGGGAAACATACAATTAAGGATGTTCTTCCCTATCAAATGTCTGGGAAAGGACCACGCCCATTCCTCTTTCGCTACAATCACATTTGATGATAAAAGGCTGTTTTAAAAATCTGGGGCTCTAAGCACCGAAAATGTAACTAGTGATTGTTTAAATTTTTGAAATGAACACTGTTTCTCGTCATCCCTCATAATAGGATCCGGTGCATCCTTTTTTAGAGCATCCGTTAGTGGAGCACAAGTTTCAGTAAAACGATCTAAATATCTCTGATAGTAGCCAAAACGAGGCCTAGAAAAGATCTAACATCTTTCTTAGCAGCCATTGCTTTAATTTCCAAGGCAGTAAGAGGTCCATTCCCCACTTCGTGGCCTAAAAATGTTGCTTTAGCACAAGCTACTTGCGACTTTTTAGCGTTTACCGTTAAGCCTGTTCTTTTAACAGCTTTTAGAAATGTTAAAACATTAATTAAATGGTCGGGTCAAGTTTCAGACCAGACTGCAGTATTACCTTGAAATAGCGTGACAAAGTTCTCCATTCCATGGGTTATGTTATCCATTAGTTTTCATACCCATGTTCATGATTAAAGGTTTAAATTTACCAATTGGGATGGTTATCGTATCATACTGTGATGCATGAGGGGTTAAGCCAACTTGCCAGAAACTGCGGTTTAAATCAAAAATAGAAATATATTTCCATTTGGCAGCTTTCTCTAAACAATCTACTATGTGTGCTCATGCCTCATATTCAACCTTCAACCCCTCAATCGGTTTATTCAAAATCCTCATTTTCAGATGGAAACTTCAACATCCATTCAACACTGCAATTCTCGAGTGCACGATTTTTTTAGATTTAGCAGATGTATATTTTCACATTACTCTTCATGTAACTGTCCGGCACCTCTTTCTTTTCATTTTCGATGGTTCCATTTACGAGTTCCTCTGCCTGCCGTTCGGCCTCAACACCACTCGCGGATCTTCACTCTCGTGCTCCGTCCAGTCTTATCCTTTCTCCACCAACAAGGTATTCGCATCCATGCATTTCCGCGATGATTGCCTCCTTCCTCACCAGGATCGCTCCACTTTGATTGCCAGCTTCCCCGTCGTTCTGTCTCTTTTGCACCACCTTGGTTTGGGCATCAACTTCCCCAAGTCTTGCCTCCAACCGGCCCAGGCGTTAGTTTTCCTAGGAGTATACTTCTATCTAACTCAAGCAACAGTCATGCCTTCTCCAGAAAAGATCTCGAAGCATCTTTCCGCTGTTAGCTATTTTCTCCGTCTTCGAAATTACACCTTCCAAGACCTTGCCTCAGTCATCGGGATAATTGACTCATTTGCGAAACTAGTTCCTTGCGGCAGGTAGATGGCTCAGCAGCTCCACTTTTCTCGTCTGGACGAATGGGGCGATCCTCGCTCCGCTCTTCTGCATCCCGCAAGACCACTACTCCATCCTTGCCCTTCACAACAATAAATTGGTTGCTCGACATAACCAACCTGACATTTACTGTTCCTCTACATGAACCACTGCCTCAACTGCACCTGTTCACGAACGCCTCCTTGACAGGTTGGGGGGAGGGGCCATGTCAACAATATAACTATGTCAGGCAACTGGGATCCCAACGTTTCCGATCACATCAACATCTTGGAACTTCGAGCAGTTCTTCTTAGCCTGCGACACTTCCAACATTTTCTGACGGGACACGTGGTCTAAGTTCACATCGACAATACAACGGGGGTTGCATATCTGCGGAAAGGGATGGGGGACCCGATCTCGTTCCCTTCATGCTTTGACATCCGAGATCTTTCTACTCTGCATCCTGCTGCGGGATCTGTCTCCTCCCGCTCCACATCCCAGACAACAAGAATGTTGTTGCCGACTCGATTTCTTCGCATGCTCCTCCAACCAGCGAATGGACCTTACACCCCTCAATTTGCAAAACGCTCGTCACTCTATGGGGCCTCCTATGGTCGACCTATTCGCCACGAGGTTCAATGCCAGACTTCGCCAGCTCGTCAGCCCATTCCCGGATCCGCGAACTTGGGCAGTAGACGCCCTGACTCTCGATTGGAGTTTCTTGTTTGCCTACGCCTTTCCCCCTCCCAAGCTTCTGCCCCTGGTCCGCGCAAAATCGCGTCCTCCCAGGGGCGGTTTCTGGTCATAGCCCCGAATTGGCCTGCCGCAGCCTGGTTCCCAACGCTCCTCACATTTCTCATCAATCTTCCTCGCAGCATTCCGATCCACCCGGAGCTACTCTCCCAGTACAAGGGTAAGGTTCTTCCCCCCAACCCACATTCACTGCGACTACACGCGTGGTTGTTATCATCCAACTCCTCCGAGCATCAGGAGTTTTTGAGGACGAGGCCCTTCGCATCGCTTCCCGCGCTGTCCGCTCTTCAACAAACAAAATTTATAACAGCCACTGGCGGCGATGGTTTCTTTGGTGTATCACTGAACACTGAACACAGATATCCTTCGCTTCTTGACTTCGCTGTTCGCTAGTGGTCTTCGTGGCTCTACAATCCTGGTATACCGTTCCGCCTTGAACACTGTTTTCCGAGCCGCAGGAAATGCGCACCTTCTGGATGATTTCCGAATTTCATCACTTATTCATTCATTCAAGTTAGACCGCCCTCGTATCCATTCATTCACTCAAGTTAGACCGCCCTCGTATCCGCAAGCAATTCCCGGACTGGGCTTTCCATTGTACTATACGCACTCCTCTCCGCCCCATATGAACCGTTCTCCTCCTGCCTTCTTAGCCATCTTACCAGGAAAACTGTGTTCCTCGTCGTTCTAGCTGCATGCCTACGTTGTGGTGAATTACAAGCCTTGTCAGCTACGGCCTCGGACTGTTTCTTTCTCGACAACTACACCGGGGTCACTCTTACCCCCAGATCAACCTTTCGAGCCAAAACTCAACGACCGGAAGACAGGACTAAGCCTTTCATCATTCCTTCACTCTCAAATGTCCTAGGCGACGGACAAGAAAGACTTTTATGCCTCGTCCGACCCCTCTGCTTTTATCTGAAGGCATCCAAACCCATTTGCCGTGGACTCGCCCAACTCTTTCTTCCCTTCACTAACAGAGTCGGAGTTACATCCACACGCATGATCACCCACCTTGTTTAAAGACTATCATTGTCCAAGCTTACGACACACTCGACATCAACTGTGCTGAACAACGCATCCGTGTTGCTACCCACGAATTGTGTGCTGTCTCCACTTCCTGGGCTCATTACTGTAACATCCCTGTCTCCGAACACATCACACTGATGGATTATACCACATCGGGTCATTTGTTGCTACCCGACAGGTTTTGTAACACCCTTTGCACACTTATCGTTCTGTGTGGCTAACTGCTCACTACCCGGGGGGGGGGGGGGGGCTTTGTCTGATGGCGCCCGTCGTCTTTACAAAGTCTGTGGACTCCTTTAAAATAGGTAATTATATTTTCACGGTAGCAAGAAACTCCAAAATACCAGTACTACTTGGTTGATTTTGGTTTCTATTGTCATTTGAAAATATACATTAGGTGTCCCACCCTCCTCCCATCTTGTCGCCATCAGGGCACGTAAGAGGATCGAAAAGATGAGCCAGTCCGCTGCGTTCGAGTTTATATATGATGGAGGCTAGGATGCGCAGTAGGGTACGGCGCGGAAGGATATCGACGAAATTAATTCTCTAAATCAAACAGCATTAAGAGAAGGAGAATGCTTTAAAACAGGTAATGTATATTTTCAAATGGCAATAGAAACTGAACCAACCAAATATCAACCAGGTAGTATTGGTATTTTGGAGTTTTAGTGTATAAATTTCCTTTTTTTTTTTAGTGCACTGGGTTGTTAGTTATAAAGAGAGGTTACTGTAAGGTTTGGCAGGAAAAAGTCTATCGGTGTTAGGGTTGTAAAAATGAGATCAAGTCCCTTAACCCTTTCACTACGGAATTATTTCTGGTGATTTTTTTTTTATTTGGGTTGGTCGTGGGATTCGAACTGGCATTATCTTGGTTGGAGACGAGGACGCTGACGATTGGGTTGTTGCAGCTTTGTTTGCTCGGGGTCCCCGGGGCCTCATGACAAATCTTGCAGATCGCGTGGGGACTCAGAATTTGGCCCGAATACTTTATGTCCTTGTTCGAGGACACCAGTAGCGAAGGGGTTAACGATTCTTGGTTTTGTGGGGGTTTTAGAGTGACGATACACTACTTGTGATATTTTTGGTTATGTTAAACATCAAAGTGATTTATCTAGAAAAAAATCAATGATTTTGTACAATGTTTAAGTTTTGGTTGTCATAAAAACAAAAACTTAACACGTAGCCATAAACAAGACTTCACAACAGTTCTTTTTAAATTTTCGAAAAGTTAACCTCTTCAGTTGTCTTCTTCAGAAAACACACGAAAAATAGGAAAGAAGTTTTCAGGCTCCATATTTACAGGTCTGTTGGAGCGTGAATTCAAATTGCTTTGAGTGACACTTGTGTTCTGCGGCGTTCCAACACTCCACAAGGGGCCCACCTCAGAGTGCTTGAGTCCTTGGCGATCAAGAGATTTTCCATAAAAAATGTCCCTCTGATGAATATCTCTGACCCAACGTATCGGCAGATTAACAACTATGTAGTGCCCAAAGTTGGACCTAGACTTGATTCTCGTTGGAAGCTCCCACCGCTCGGTCGTTGTCGACTCTAACGAGATGAGTGGTTGCTGCGCGTTGGTTGTTTGAATTCATGCTCCAACCGACCGCCTGTAAATATGTGGCCTGCAAACTTCTTTCCTATTTTTCGTGTGTTTTCTGAAGAAGAGAGGATAACTCTTCGAAAATATAAAAAAAGAACTGTTGTGAAGTCTTGTTTGTGGCATAAGTGTTAAGTTTTTGTTTTTATGATGTCTGGATTCAGCCACCATAATCGCCGATTAACGGTACTTCGTTTTGGTTTTGGTTTTCACTTGGATGAGAATGCGAAACAGTTGGTAATGAAATCTGTGATTTGTTTTTAAACAATTATCCTTGATATTTTACAAAAGGTGCAAGCTGATACAGATCTGATGCCAATGCCAACCTTGGTATTGGCTGAGCCTTATTTACAATGCTAAATGCTGCAGACTTACAAAGTTTACTATATTCTCAAGGGAGCAGAGCATGACTGGTCTCAGCTTAACTTCTATGCACTAACAAAGATACATGTACTAGTTACTATCGCTATTTTTGTATCGTTCAAATTAGAAATTATTAATGGAAATATCTCAATTTCCTTTAATAGCTACAATTTGTGAATAGTGAAAAGTTAACTTTAACAATTTTTTTCAGGAATTTCCCAACACTTAAGCGCCAAGCTGAAATGAAGAGGAAAGAGCAAGCTGGAATGATGTTGAAACAGCAAGCAGAAAGGAAGTTAAAACGGCAAACTGAAATGAAACAACATGCTGAAATGATGTTGAAACAGCAAGCTGAAATGAAGTTGAAACGGCAAACTGAAATGAAACAGCAAGCTGAAATGAAGTTGAAACGTCAAACTGAAATGAAACAGCATGCTGAAATGAAGTTGAAACAGCTAGCTGAAATGACACAGCAAGCTGAAATGGCACAGCAAGCTGAAATGACACAGCAAGCTGAAATGACACAGCAAGCTGAAATGACACAGCAACCTGAAATGACACAGCAAGCTGAAATGAAACAGCAAGCTGAAATGAAGTTGAAATGGCAAGCGGAAATGAAGTTAAAAAACAAAGCTGAAATGAAGTTGAAATGCCAAGCTGAAATGTTGAAACTGTATGCTGAAGTGAAACGGAGAGCTGAACTGAAATCGAAACAGCAAGCTGAAATGAAGTTGAACCAGCAAGCTGAAAAGAAGTCCAATGCTGAGAACCAGGATGGTAATGTTACTTTTTTTTCTGTTTTTTTGTTTATGCCATGTGGCCAGGTGGTTTTTATTTTCACTTTTTAGTTTCAAAAAGGCAAAAATTTATTTAAAAAATACTTTGACTAAAAAAAATTCATACCTAATGCATTAACTTTAGTACTGTGGTACTTTAATTCAATTCAGATGCATAGAATACACTCTCGTTAACATTTTTTATACCTAGAAACTACATGCTATTGTGAACACACGTTCACACGTGGTCTTGTGCACCTTCCTATAAAACGTACCTTAAAATCTTGTTAACTTAAACTGTGTTAATAGAATTATGGTTCAGTTATTAGGGATCGACCGGGTAACAAAAAACTGAGTCCGAGTAATTATGAATACCCACCGAGCCGAGTCCGAGTAGTAAAACCGGGTCGTAGATTTTCAATTTTTGCTTTATGTTTAGTATGCAGCTATTTTTACTTTGGTTTCGTTCTTTTTTCTTTTTTTTTTTTTGCTTTCCGTCATTTTCATTTTGCTTTTGTCCAGTTTTGTATTGCGCATAGTATAACAATGAACGAAAGCAAAATAAAGGACGAAACCAACTTTAAAATACTGTAAAATACCAGTAATTCTTTCTTCCAAAGTTTTTAAGTATAAACTTTACGTTGTTAAATAAAGTGAAGTCAAAAATTAAATTGACTAGCAATTCTTTGTTCCAATTCTTATTTTTTTTTCAATTCTTATTTATTTAATAATAAAGTGAAATGAAAAATAAAATGCATTTTGGTTACTTTGTCTCACAATAGGCCTTTGTTGGCTTTAATTCTTTAAACAACGATGTGGCCCAAGTGGAGTAACGACGTATATAGTATATATGTCAAAACTTGTATGGGTAAGTGCAGGTCGAGAAATGCAATTTTCGGCCAAAATATCGACTTGAGAAAAACTGAAATTTGCTACCCGATATGTTGTGTATCGATTTCTGTAAACAAAACGTTGTTAACGATGTCTATACTTTTATAAAAAGCACTTTAGTTGAGTGCAGTCTCACTAAAAACTGCAAAAATGTGGCGTTCATTCCTTTTTCCGAAGTTCAAGAACAAAAAACTGATCATTTTCGACAGCGGTAACGATCAAACCATTAGACTGGGCGCCGCCATCTTGGGTTCATTGAAAAGCTGGAATTCCCGTCTATCCGGGCCTCTCAACACATTTTCTCGATGCCCGTTTGGCATTGGCCAATCAGATGGAATGTAAGAGGCTGTTTCTGGCAGTCTCGAGCTGCCTTTCCAAAGCAATTGGAAGATCGTGTTTCCTCATTGGCCAGTTGGCACCACGTGACCGATTTGGCGCGCTCTCATTGGCTGACGGGCTATTTCACAATGGCCGCCATGGCGCGCTTCGGTTTTCACGTGAGCCACTGCCTTCAGTTCGTTGTTGAAAATCACGAGAAAGATGATGTTTCACAACATTAAAATATTTAAAACAGCAGCTACGATGTACAACTAAAATGGAAAAGGAGCCTATAAACCTTCACACTATCGCTTACCAAGTGGGAACAACGATTTTTAGCGTAACTATCGCCGACTTAGGACACGTTTTCTCAACACGGAGATTTTCAATTTTAGTTCGTTTACAGCCCGTAATTAAAAAAAAATTGGTTCTCCGAAACTATTAAAGTAATTCATCTGATTTTTTTCTGTGCACATTAATGAATATCTATTGCGTGCAAGTAGTTGTAGGGGGATCCAGAAGGTATAAATGAAACTATGAAAATAAAAATAATTTTTTCAACAAGTAATTATTACCCTGTTTGTACTTGGTCGAATTTTTACCGAGTCCGAGCCGGGTTAAAAATATCATTACCCAGTACCGGGTCGGGTATTTACCCGGTCTCGGTCGAACCCTATCAGTTATGCAATTTTACGTTGTTTGGTTGGCCCCATACAAATGTAACGGCGGATGCTACGACGGGGTAGGTGCTTGTAACATCGCCGCTCGCCTGGTGTAACTGGATCTTCTTACTATTACGTTTGGGTACTTTTTGTTTCAAATAAGCACAACAGCTACAGTCCCGGCGTAGGGAATGGAGCTACACATGTCCTAATATTATAGGCTAACTGTAATGATAAGCGGTAACGCTGCCACCAAGGTGGGAAAATTAGGCTAGCTAAGCTAAGTTTAAGAGAATTGTCTTAATTTCTTACTTCTAGCGAACAACGAGCGAATAAACTGACGGACGTTTAAGAAAAACTCCTGGTTTTTATTTTAAACAAACATGAATAAAAATATCGCACACAATTACATTTGGTAACTTTACACCTAGTTTAGGTTATAAAATACAGGGGGAATTTACATTAAATTCGACACTAGAACCAACACGAGGTTCACATAAAACAATTTCAAATAGAAAAAGAGAGTTTGGTTAGGCACAAGGGGATTTCGCAAAAGAGCCCTCTAAATTACAAACAGCCTCGGCTGATATATAATAGTAGACCTGTTTTTACAGTTTTTTTCAACGTGTATACAGCAAAGCATTAAACCTTCCAGAGTTGCCGTTGATAAGTCAACTCCTTAAATTATAGAGCCGCGGCTACTCATAAAGTGGATCCGAGCGTTTAATCGATGGAAACCCCACGAAGATCAAACCGTCCTTTGTTTACATTAAACTGCGTTTAAAGAAACACGAAAAATAAAGCTGGTTTTTAGTAAGGGACCGTGAACCCTTAAATTATGGCTGCCAACGTCCGAAATGCCGTTTGGCTTGACACTCCATAAATTTACTTTCTAAAGCTACGAGGTTTAGTTAAAATTAAACTATAAATTTTGACGTAAAGTCCAAAAAATAAACTTTTAAAGTTAAACTAAGTACGATACGAACCACTACCTTTGCCCGGCATGGCAACAATCGGACCGCGGCATCTCCACTCCCGATCGGCGTAGCGACCTCTAGCTTTGAGAATCCTTGAGCTGTGCTAACGAGTGTCTCTGGGTTTGGGGTTATATACTCATTACCGGAAGTTGGCGCGGACGCCGAGGATAGCTTCGGAGGGGGGTGCGGGGAAGAGAGTCGGACATCTGGAGGAGGAGAGACTGACCCAAATCGGCCGAGCTGTCACTACCGGAAGTTGGAGTAGCAGCGCGGACGACCGGGGTAGCTTGAGCGCTCTGACTGGCTGACGGAATTGAAGTAGTGTTTTGGTTGGCTGGATTCGAATTGACAAAGGGAATTGCCGACTTGAAAACTTAGAGGCCTGGCTTTGAATGTGCAAGTGAGTTTGCAACTCATAACAACGTGATTTTTAGGCCTATTAAAATAAACTACGACGTTAGGCATCGCAACTATTGAAGGAGGGGGGGGGGGAACGAAGTGTAATGCACAGAATAAACATTTGACTTTGGGAAACGGATTGCTATATACAAGGCATGTTTTTAACGAAGGAAAGCTAGTTTGTTTACGTTTTTAGAGGTTCGCTACGGTCGGAGTTTGGATGGAGATGCTATAAAAAATAAACATTAAATCATACACTGGGTCCACGAAAAATATACAAACATAAACATTGGCGCTCCGGTAGGGTTCATGGCAAGAAGTTAAATTTACCAAAATGCATTAAGTGCACAAATCAAAAGATTAAATATTCCAGCTAGTTTTTAAAGGGCTAATTGCAGTTTAGGTTAGATTTTAAACTGGTTTGAACATCGGACATTTTTCATAAATAAGCAAAGTCGTCACCTGTTAGAAATAAAAAATATCGTGTGTTGACAACATCTAAAACACAACTAAGCTGAAAGTTGTTTTGGCTTTATGCCTAAAGAAATATACATTATTTACATGTTTTAAAGTGGAATCGCCATATAGACGATTTTTCTTCTGGTGTGGAAGAAAGCTGCCCTCAGGTTTTTTCTTCGATGGTGTTGAGGTGTCCTCACCACGAGCGTCTGATACGAGACCGCGTTTACACAAAACCTCATTAGCTGAAACATTGGTTGATTCGAACTCCTGATGGTAACTTTATTGTTCGGCACCATGCATTTTGTAGGCTATAGCTTTTCCTATTTTCTGTGATGAATTAGTATATATATATATATGAATTAGTATATATAATAGGCTTGGGTGGCACTGAGCAAATTCATCATATGTGTGCGTGTGGTACTGAAGTTCAAGCGAGAAAGGGGAAAGGGGTGACCAGAGAGGTGGCTCAATCTGACCATGCAGTGGGAGAATGTGGGGGAGGGAGGCAGGAGGATGGGGGTGGGGATAGAGAGGGGGGAGGATATCGGATGAAACCTCTAGGAAAAATGTGTGTACCTTTACTGGAGACAGGTAGTGACGTCATTCAAAATGGCGGTATTTTTCACCGGTACTTGACGTCACTTCCGATTAACACAGGTGCCGCCATGTTGGAAAATGGCCGCAATTCATTGGTGCTGCCATCTTGAAAAAAAAAATAACGTCACTTTCGGTCCTCACTAGGATGTAACAAATGGTCACAAAAAAATGTAGCAAAAAGCACTTTTTCCACCCTCATCCAGATTGACGAAAACCTAAAATGTAGCAAAAATCACTTTTCCACCCTCCTCCAGATTGACGAAAAGTAAAAAAAAAAAAGTACACCATCTTGGATGACATCACATCCGGTACGCATGGGTGCCGCCATCTTGGATGACGTCACTTCCGGCAACAGGTCAAAGGTCGTGGGGGGGGGGGGGTATGTCTGCAAATCGCATTTTACCACTACTCGCACGAACCGTTCGTCGTCGATCCGCGTACCTTTTTGCTACCTGCGGACAGCTTCAATGAAAACTCGCCGGTTGTTTCGACTACTGTCGATACCCCGGTCCTACCTTCAGGAGTAACGGACCCAGTCAAGAAAAAACTAGACTAACTACGGGTGATGGCGACGATCCGCTTGCATACGATCCGCTTGGAATTGGTCCTCCCCATCCTGGGCGGCTCGTGCATCGTTCTGGTTGGACTCCACACAAATCAGTTTCATTTGGCAACTACCCGCTTGGAAACGGTCCATCTGACAACAATTCGCCTGACAGCGATCCTCGCCCTCGGCTTCCTTCAAGACTGCCACCGACTACATTCCTTACTCTCCCTACGGGACCAGTCTGTTTCTCCGTTCCGATCCGTCTGCTCGGGTTGTCTTCCCCGTCCGCCTGCTCAGACGGGCTCGCTCCTTTGCTGCCACTAATGGTTTCTATGCTTCTTTCTAGATTCACGATCCTCATGTTACCTCTCGCTCCCCCTGCTCGGCCTCGGTCCATAACGGAATGGGGGGGGGGGGGGGGCACTTGCGCCAAGTAGGATCGGCTGCATCATGTCATCCCGCGCTGCTCCTACCAGGCCTCGGTCTGTGACAAGGAGAGGAGGTACTTGCTACTTATCACAACCAATATCAACAACAAACCCACTGCGCATCCTTCTGCGCAGCCTCCTTCATGTATGAAACTCGGCCGACACGATCCGACTCATCTTTCTTCCCCACCATCCTGCATGGTTGCAGTTCGCACATTACCAACAGGGATCTGCACCTTTCCTTGGACTTGATCCACACTCAGTGGCCCTCCACACCAGGAGGATACATCCGGGCTTCACCTCTAGGATGAACCTTTCCTTGTTGTCGTCGACTATTTTACCTATTGGAAGCATTCTCCTTCTCTCTTGCTGTTTCGATTTACAAAATAGTCCGGAGATATCCATCCGCGCCGCTACCCTACTGCGCATTCTTCTGCGCAGCCGCCATCATATATACAGTCGAACAAAGCAGTTCGGCTTATCTCTTTTGTCTGGCCACCGTCTTAGGCAAGTGCTGTTCAAATACGCTCCGCCTGTGATTCACGATCTGCCCCACGCCCCGTCTCGATCCACGATCCGCCATGCCACAAGACGGGAGACACCATAGAAAGGACTGGTCTGCCTTCTTTACTTACAACTGTCTGTCTTCTCGTTGATACCTCTGTTCCAGCGATCCAATACCCGTTGCGCACCTTCCTGCGCAGCCTCTAGTCCTACAAGGTTGCTGGTCGGACATCCGCAACACAATCCACCTTTGATTCCGACGAACGCTCCGCTCCATGATACCACATAGTAAGGGATCGACTGGAAATTCGCTGGTCCGCCCAGCATCCTCTGCATCTGCAGTCCTCTACGAGTCCTCCGCTTCAAGACACACAAGTTCTCAACCCAACCATAGCACAGGCATCATTAAGTCCTGCACCGCCCTGGACGCATCCTTACGGCCGTTCCGCTGTCGGCAAGTCATCCAGCACTAGCCACCTTCCGCACATAGAACTGGCAGCCTCCTCAGACCCACGATTCCCTCTCCTTGTCCTCCGCTTTGGCACTACCCCCTCTAGAGCATTGCGGACCGTGCCTCTCTACTTATCCGCTATTCGCTTCTGCTGCCCTCTCCTTATCAAACTTCGCAGCCTCTTCGCTACAGGGAATGGCCCCTCCACCATCCCTATCTCCATCAACGTCGTACGCATTCGTGCCATCCGTGCTCCTCGATCCGCATTCGCTATCTTCTACGGTTCTGCCCACTATAACACCTCTGATCCCCTGCAGGCTAGCACTGTTTCTTCATTGCTACCTCTCGGGCAGAGCAGAGACGCTCCGATTCCGCGATCCCTCATCACCACTTGCTCTGCCGATACCTTCATCTCCAGTCACGACCATCCCGTTGGGATCTGCTGATTCCCTTTCGCCGCTCCTCGATCCTCTTCCAGCCGTTCTGCTTCCGGTCCCCTTTCCAACGTTTCAGCGAACCTTTTGTTTCTCCAGCAACTCCTCTGTCGGCCGCTGTTTCCATGACAATCCTATACCTAGCCTCCCACTGATGGGACCGATCCCTTACCTCCTCAGGCCGCAACTTGTGACAGCCTTTATTACTCCGAAGCTGTGAAAAACACCTTTGATGTCTGCTACACGATCCTCTGTCACACTCTCTCCGAATTACCTGACTTTCTCAACTTGTTCTCCCACCATCTTGCGTCCACAGACCTTTTCCGTTACTGGCATCACGCCTCTTTCTCCCACACTTCCTTCTGCTTCACGGTCACCCTGTGATCCAGCCTCTCCATTTGTAACTTTGCTGCCGTCCTACGGCTCCTGCACGGGATCCATCACGCCTCCTGCACCACGATCCCCGTCTTAGTGATCCTCAAAACGTAGCTACTGTTTCTTTCACAACTACACGGTATGCTGTTCTCTGTACGCTTCACTAAAATCCACACGAGCACTCCGCTGCATGGACACCCACGTTCCTGCACCACCTTGGCACATCCACTTCTCTTCTCGGGCTTCCTTCAGCAAATAAACACGGTTCCTCCACGATCTCTTCGAGATCATCTCCCATGAGGACCACAAGGAACCGACATCTGTCCCCTGTGCTTCACTTCGACCGTCGGGCGCAAAGGCTCCGAAGCGACCACCATCAACACCGAACCCTTCTCCTCATTGAAACACACGACCGCACCTTCCAAAGACTGGCGTCATCTCTGCCATTGTTAAAACGTCGGGTGTATCACCCTCCAAATCACGAGTCATGGCCGGACCATCAATCCGCATCAAGGTAACTCGAAACCCCTTCGCTCCATCCAAAACACCAGCTCCCACAACGAGGCCTGCCCATCACCTGACAAACGTTTCTACCGATTCCTGATCCTCCTAACCAAGATGATCCTCCCAACCAAAACATTTGCCCTCCGGTTCCAACTTCGCTCGAGTCCAACCAACCAGGCAGGCACCGTTCCATACAGCACCTGTCCTACGGGCAGCACTTATACGTGGTCGGCATCTTCCCGCAACAAGACTTAAGGAATTTTGCTTTCAACATCAAATATATATCATATCCTTCACGGGCCACTTCCTTTCAGAACTAGCTTCGTTACGATCCTCCTTATCCGACCTTCCTGCACTACGAGAGGCCGCTGCATCCTCACATGGAGTCCAGGAGGAAAATGCACTCCTTCGCGCCGCCAATGAGGCCTACTCCAACAGACTAAAGGTCCTTAACCAACGATATCAATCTATACAAGTCACCTATGCGCTTCTAAAGAGCTAGCCAAGCATGGATCTCGCCCGTTCCCTCATCCCCGCCTTAACGTACCTTCTACTGCGCCCGATCACACGCGCGCCGTCTCCGCAACGCACCTGCCTCTGCCACGATTCGCAACAACGACACGACAGTCCTTCACTCCACCGGACGATCCTCTCGATCCTACCTCCCGATCCGCAGTCTCTCGTTGGAAGGAAGCAGCGGCATCGGCTCGATTAAACCAAATTACCAACTATTCAGTGTGGCAATTTGATAATGCTCCTTCGTTCGTCCCAGTGTTCCAAGGGATCACCGCACATGTACCTTCTGCCTCTGGTAACTTACCTTGCTCTCCTTGTCAAGCTAAAGCCAAAGGAGTAGCCCTGGGCTACAGAATGCGTCCCTTAACACAACTACGTACTCAAAAAAAAAAACTTCCTTCGCCATGGGTAGCGAGGAGCCCGCTTCGTCCATCTCCCATTTGCTGGAAGTAAGCCACCAGGTTTACGTGGTGCACTTCCGTTTTGGCCAACGTCCATTCCTGTTGCTGACTGACAGCAGACGACGAAGGACGTGTGTTGACTTTTGGGAGCGGTCAACATGACGATCGCTGAAGATAACCTACGTCATAAGTGAAAGAGCTAAAGAACAAAGGCCCTTATGCATAAAGGGTCTTCCCGACCACGATAATTCGGCCGGAGAGAAAAACAGCGGCAGCGGCAGATTCAAAGACCAACACCGCGGGTTAGGCCTAATGCCCAAGGTCAGGCAGAGTCCCTCGGCCGGCCGCCGCTAACAACGAGGTGAGCAACCGTAGAATGCTTTACGCCTAGTCAGTGTGTTAGAACTGTCGATTGCCCCCATAATAGTTTTCCTTGCCTAGTACGAACTTTCCACTCTGCTTCTGTTCAGAAATGACAGACTCCAACGTTTCTTGGTTAGGGGCCCAGCAACTGCAGTAATAACGGGGAAGTCCCGGATCGGCGCCAAACATACTAGCATCGAAACTAACGAGGCAAATTTGACGACGCAAATTTTTTTCTCAAAAGAATGGACTGTTACGTCGTGTTCCACGTAAATTCCGAGAAATTTTGAAAAAAAATTAAAGATGGCAGCCACCACATAGACGACGGGAATATTCCAGAGTTTGAATATTTTTAGAATTTTTGTTACAATATACACAATGATCTTTTTTAGTGATTTATGCCTCCATACACGCAATCATTAAGAAGAAAAAGACGATTTGTTTACAAACACGGATTATTGTGTATATGCTTGACCAGTTTGCAGAAAATAACGTTTTTTTTACGAGGTTTTTTTCTAGAGAAGGAAAAATCAACTTGATGACGATTGATTATGGCATGACGTTTTGGAGAAGTTTTTTTGCAAGAATCACGGCTGTAATTGACGACACAAAGTCTTTATACAAGAGCAAGGGTCTGCCACAATTCGAAGAAGATGACTACGAGTCATGGAGAATTAGGCTTGAATTCGCCTTAGAAGAGAGAAAGTTGCTGAAATTTGTAAATGGTACTGCTGTACAGCCTAATCCTGATACAGAGCCTGCAGTTAAGAACAAATTTGACGAAGACAAAGCAACATGTAGGAGAATAATACTGGTGACCCTAGACAACAAGAACTTGAAAAGATTAAACAAGTTTGCGGATCCCAAAGACATTTGGACGCAACTTGAAGAAACCTACGCTGCCAAGTCGAGACTTTGTAGGCTGGATGCACTCACGGAGCTCATCAAATTCAGATTTCTCCCACACGAGATGGGGAGGGATTACATCTTGAAGGTACAACGATGTGCCGACGAGGTTGAGAAGGCTGGTTGCTCTCCTGTCAGTGAAGAAATAGTCTGCCTTTTCATGATACGAGGTTTGCCGGAGGAATATGAACAGATCGCCATAATTTGCGGATCGTATGACAAAAAGGACTATACCATCAAGAAGGTTGGCAACTTGATAATGAGTACCAACGCAAGTCCGCTAAGGTAAAACAAGTGAGCAGTGAGAGAGAATCGATTTTGAAGATTGCCAAGACCCAAGTTGCTAATCCGTTGGTTGTACAGGAACAACACTTAAATGTCACAGGAGTACGGAGGAAAGAAGAGCGAATCTGCTTTAAATGTTCGAAGAAAGGACATCTTGCAAGGGATTGCAAACTGCAGAGACTAGGGCCAGTGTCAGTTGACAAGAATGGTAAGCCCTCTAACTACGCATCGAGTATAGGGGTGTATTGCTCTACGATCTCTGAAACTCGTATGGAGAAAGAGTCGTTACTCCTAGATTGTGCCGCTACTAAGCACATGTTCTTCAGTAAGGAAGATTTTATCTACTACGAAGAAATAAAAGGAGAGACTGCCGTCTTAGCAGACAAGTCGCAGACGCCAATCGTGGGCAAAGGAATTGTACAGTTGACACTACATGGGCATAACGTAAGCTTCAGCAATGTCAACCATGTACCGACCCTACACACGAGAGTTATATCCCTCGGACAGATTCAGCAAAATGGCACAAGCGTGCATTTCCTACCAGGGAAGAGGATATGCAGCATTGATTTAGCAATTAGCCCTAATTCGAAGTTCTGAATCTTCCGGACGGAAGAAAATATGTACAAGATTGAGGATTTTTCAATCACAACTGACCACATGAGGCCAGAAGTAGGGAGTGCCCTAGGTTTGAAGAGCAAAAATACGAGGTCACGAGAAGCAACACTCACAAAGCAAGTAAATTCCTGCACTCAGCGCAAAGAAGCCAGGAATGGCTACTGGGAATGGCACAAGAAATTAGGCCATCTGCCATGTGACTCTTTACGCCGTATGCAAAAGCAGAACCTAGTAGTGGGTTTAGAGAAAGTCATACTTAAACCGCCAGAAGAACTTTGTGAAGCGTGCCACTTCGGCAAGTTCAGTCGGTTGCCTGTCAACAAGACAACTCCACGTCAAAGAGCTTCGAGGAAGCTAGACCTGATTCACAGCGACGTTTGCGGTCCACTGAAGGTTAAGACTAACCAAGGCTTCTCGTACTTCATCACTTTTATGGACGACTCCTCTCATAAAGCTACAGTTTACTTGATGAAGCATAAAAGTAAGGCTTTAGAGCACTTCAAGACGTACAAAGCTAGAGTTGAGAAAGAAACTGGACTTTCAATCAGAGCTTTGAAAACCGACAATGGTGGATAGTATTGCGGAACACAATTCGAAGAATTTTTACGTACCAGCGGGATTCGTCACGTGAAGACGCATGTGTACACACCTCAAGAAAATGAGGTAGTAAGATAGTGGATAACATCTGCTGCTAGGTGCATCTCTACTGATCTGAAGTTGGTTTCAGAAAGGTGGGTGATGGTTTAAAAAAAGGCAGCCCAGTTATACCACTTGTATTACGTACGTACGGAGGAAAATACGCAAAATTCCAGACTGGCAAGAACGATATAACAATTCTTGGCAAATTTTCGATAGTCAATTTGCTGTTGATGGAGAAACCTAGTCGACTATCATCTTCAGGCACGTAATAAAACCGCACGTTGATAAACCTAACCCGCACAATGTTAGTGGGGGTGAGGGGGTTCAGGAAATCCTTGTGGGGTAAGGTTTTGCGGACGGCCTGTTACCTTCGCAATACTTGTGCAAGCCGAACTCTGAACAAGACGCCACAGGAACTTTGGACCGGTAGACCACCGTCAGCTCGCCATTTGCACGACTTCGGAACCAAGGCCTATGTTGCAGTTCCAGCGCAGAGAACGGGCGGAAAAGTAAACGCATGGTCAAGAATAGGAAATTTGATAGGTTACTCGCAGAGCAGTAGAGGCTACCGGATCCTGATGCCCGAGACTTATGAAGTAGTCGAGTCACGAGACGTCAGGTTTGAGGACGTGTTAGGCAAACCAGGGAAGTGCAGCAACGAGCTAGAAGATGTAGGCTACACACCGGAGAGCAGGGCAAGACAGGACTCAGACTTCAGTGGCGGTAAACCGAGGAGGACTAAACAGCCCCAGATAATACTCTTACCACAGCTGGTAGTCAAGGACCATGATGCGCCACTTGAAGAAGCTGAAGGGAGGCTTGAGGTTCAAGCACAGCAAGCGCCATAGTGGGATTGGTTCCCTGATGAGCCACCAGAACCAGAGGCTCGTCTTGTGATGCGGCCAGACGATCCGCCTGTTGTTAAGGATCAGCCAGCACCGCCGGCACCCATCGCCCAAGAGAGACCGACACCGGTTGCCAGAGAACCACCGCGTCAAGGTCCCCCAAGAGGCGGCAGTAGGGCGAGAGCAATTGAAATGCCTGCAGTCCAAGCGGCTATGCGAGATGGAGCAGAGAGCGCAGTGGAAAATGCCGAAGGTGCCAGTACTCGCCGCACCCAAAGTACGACAAGAACACAACCCCAGCTGAACCTGCTGAATGTTGTGGAAGTAGAAACTGAAAGAGGAACCAGAAGGGACCTTAAGGCCATGACGGAACAGTGGAGGAATGTTTCTGCAGATGAGCAGAAGATTCTGTATCAAGACTTCAAGGTACTCGCGCAGAATAAGGAGGAGACGTTGCCAAAGAAGTCCAACAAGCAGAGGAAGCGTGAATCTCGTCAAGAGCGACAGAGAGCGTACCAAGACGAGTGCAGTCGTCTCTAGGACGAACTGATCAAAAGAGGACCTGTGAAACCACAGTTTGCCAGGGACTCTGAAAACCAGTTATGAAGAGAGGAGAGACTCCCTTGCCATGGCTTCACCAAACAAGAAGTGAACCACGAGCGGGGGAACTATTGCAAGTAAGCCACCAGGTTTACGAGGTGCACTTCCGTTTTGGCCAACGGCCATTCTTGTTGCTGACTGACAGTAGATGACGAAGAACGTATGTTGACTTGTGGGAGCGGTCAACATGACGATCGCTGAAGATAACCTTCGTCACAAGTGAAAGAGCTAAAGACCAAAGGCCATTATGCATAAGGTACCTTCCCGACCACGATAATTCGGCCGGAGAGAAGAACAGCGACAGCGGCAGATTCAAAAGACCAACACCGTGTGTTAGGCCTAACGCCCAAGGTCAAGCAGAGTCCGTCGGCCGGCCGCCGCTAACAACGAGGTGAGCAACCGTAGAATACTTACATCTAGTCAGTGTGTTAGAACTGTCGATTGCCCCCATAATAGTTTTCCTTGCCTAGTACGAACTTCCCACTCTGCTTCTGTTCAGAAATGACAGACTCCAACACCATTGTGGGGGACTGTAGACTTACGCCTCTCGCTTCCAAACTTTCTGTCTTAAAGCAAACAGAATTCTACCTCCACACACAAACCCTTCCAGTTCATGTATCCGAAGTCTACCACCTCGGTTCTTCCCAGAATTTCTATGCTCCGCCTCAACCGATCCTCTACAAACACTATTAGAGCTTTGCTGCAATACCGTTATCCATCGTCCGCTACCCTAGCCTACCACTTCATCTTTCTTCCCCACAAGGCAGCCAGTTTCGGAGTGTTTGTCTGACTCGGTGCCTTGTACCCCCGAGGTGTTAAGACCCCTGTAT
>JAHWFP010094124.1:3373-15546 GCA_023313725.1 Lithobius niger | reverse complement strand
AGTTTGTGTACACAGTGGAAAGGAGATGACACAACACAAGGAATGTTGTAGTGTCATCATGCCCACTGGAACTTTCTCTAAATGGAAGAAAGAAGGTGGGCAAAGACAGTGAAGTTCAGGCGACACGTCACGAGGCAGTGTTTGGTGTTGCAATGGTGGAAGGCTTCCTGTTAAAGTGCATACTGGAGAGTTTCCAACCTGACACGAGGAGTGTTGAGGGGTTGGCCCACATGAACCTTTTCCTGTTGAAGAAGTTGTGGGGATATGCACCTTGTACACAGTGGACAGTACACAGTGGAAAGATGGACAGTTGTCATCACTGTTGCCCGGTGGCAATACCAGTGGTGGATTGCAGTCCATGGCTGAGGACCTCGCCCGAGACAAGTGCTGAGATGGGTAAAGGTTTGTTGCTGGCAGTGTTTAATCTGTGATGTGTACTGTATTGTTGGTGTGGAGTGCAATGCAACGAGAGTTAGCAGGGTTCGTGCTGTCCCACCGGCCTATTGGACAAATTCAGCACATACTAGAGGTTAGTATTTTACAGATAGTAAGAAACGACAATTTTAACTTGATTAAAATTAGTTTTTACTATCCTAAAATACTTACCTCTAGTAGGACCCGCCCAGCCTCCCCGCTTCGCCGAACCCTGGAAAAGTTGAGTTGTGGGTTCCGGAAAACGAAGTGTCATTGTTGGGCTGGCGCTGGCTTGTTGGAGGCAACGATTGTTGCGCACCAAGTGGCAGATAGGCTAACCTCATTGCATTGCAAGTGTTGCAGGTGTTTTAAACTTTTAAGGGGCTTAAAAAATCGGGTAGAAAAGCAAATCGAAAACGATTTTAGCACATACTAGAGGTTAGTATTTTAGGATAGTAAAAACTAATTTTAATCAAGTTAAAATTGTCGTTTTATTTTTACCTGAAGACGGGAGGTTGTCCTCCCGAAACGTAGTGTGGTTTTTATTTGTGCACGAAACTGGCTGTAACTATATCTTAAAAAAGTGGAATCACGGCCTTCAAAATAACGGAGGCAGTGCATGAGCATCGCACGCCTTCATTGTATATACCGTGTAAATATCGGAGGCCAAGTTAACGCTAATTTCGAATGCTAATGGACTGTAAATAGGTGGTAGTGTTTGGAGTTTTATTACGTGCCTGAAGATGACAGTCGGCTAGGTTTCTCCATCAACAGCAAATTGACTATCGAAAATTCGCCAAGAATTGTTATATCGTTCTTGCCAGTCTGGAATTTTGCGCATTTTCCTCCGTATGTAAGTAATGTCGTCTGCTACGTTCCAGAGTATGAATCTAGACGTTTTTAAACCACTTGTATTAGTTTCTGTTTGTGCAAAATCAAGATAGTTCTTCCATTTCTGTTAAAATTTTCGTATTGCTGTGATATTACAATTTTGCCACAGTTTCTTTCCATGTTGCAGGTTCAACAGCAAAAGGATTTTGTATTGCAGTGGTTGCTCCCAGTAATCGAATCTCATCTGACGGAAAAAGAGAAGCAGGTTTCCGTAAGAGGCTAACTAAAAAAGAAAGACGTTTTCTTCGACGCTATCGACCACCCCTTTTAGACACTCCTGCTCAGCTAACATCTGACCACCTGCAGAACACATCCCCTTCATACTGGACCTCTCAGCTGCAGGATCCCAACATTCCTCCTTCCCATTGGCCCAGTTATTCACAGAGTGCAAACGTTCACCCCTCGTTCTGGCCTCAACATACAGACACCCATACCTCGTATTGGCCCCATCAGCCTCCGTCCTATTGGCCGGATCACCCACAAAATATGAACACTGCATACTGGCCCAATCAGCCACATAACACTAATATTCCCCCTACTTATTCTCCTGACCAGTTGCAAAACGCAGGCATTTCTTCCTCACAGTGGCCCACTTATCCAGGAAATGTGGACGTTAAACCCTCATACTGGCCTGGTCAGCCACAGAATGCAGGCAGCCATTACACTCGACAACAGTCGGGAATCGATTCTAGTAATCAAGGCTTATCACACCACAGTCTATTGCATCGGGGCAGAACTCCTGTGCAACATAGTCTGCGAAACAGTCGCAGCCGTAGCCCATCAGATTCAAGTCGTAGGTCCTGGGACCGCCACGACAGTACGACACCTCATACAGCAAAACGTCATCCTTCAGAGGAGCGTAGTCGACATTTCCACAGTGATCTTGTCAACCACACGCCTTCAAAACGTACCTTGGTCCATCACGATTCAACGCTTTATAGTACAAAACAGCACATCAGTACTTCGGAGATACTTGGTCAAAGCTCAAAACAAGATGAACACAAGCAGCATGTAGTTGAAAGTAGAATGCCAAACAGAACAGACGTTCTGGAGAGTGATGCGATGGTGTCTCGTGTTGCTGCTTTAAAATTGTTGAAGCAAATTGGTATTGATAGTGACAGCAACGTTATTCAAACACTAAAACAGCAGTTGATTGCAGATTTCGTTACAGAAAAGTTTGGCATCAAGCTTAGCGATCTGAAAAGTGAATCTGAAGGCAGTTATGAAGCAGTGCCTCGGGAGAATGCAAATCGGCTCTTAAAGTTGCAGCAACTGGCACAAATGTCTCAAGATACTGCAAATCGACTCGTAAAATTGAAGCAACAAGATCAAAAATCTGCAGATAGACTCTTAATGTTGCTGCAACAGGAACGAGTGTCACAAGCTAATGCAAATCAACAACAACAACAGGAACGTATTGTTCCTGTGCGCGATCTTGTTCCTGAACCAAATGTTAATGCCGTGCCAGATAACCCCTTCGATTTATTAGACAACAATGAGAAGCAAGTGGTAGCGAATCAGGTGGTTTCAGTACTTGCTGTTACAGGTGAATCAGAAGTAAGTGACGAGATGTTAGCTCGTTTGATTAAGGGAACCATTGCCAATAGGCCTCATGCAAAAAGACGCATGGATGCTGGAAGTAGTGGAAGGTCTGATCATGCCAGTTCTTCTGCTGATACCAATTCTAAGCGAATGATGTCTGCAGAACCCAGCCAACGTGCCCCAAGTGCTATGAATTACAGACCAAGTGTATCTTCATGGCAACAATCTTCATCAATACCATTAATAAATTACCATTCCTTGGATTCTGGTAGTATTAGAAGGTCTGATCATGCCAGTTCTACTGATACCAACTCAAAGCGATTTGTGTCTGCTGAACCCAGCCACCGTGTTCAAAGTCCTTTGGATTACCGACCAAACAAGTTTTCAATTTATGACCATTCCATGGATTCTGGTAGTATTAGAAGGTCTGATTATGCCAGTTCTACTGATACCAATTCCAAGCAAGTTATGTCTGCTGAAGCCAGCCAACATGTTCAAAGTGCTTTGGATTAGCGACCAAGTAAATTTTCATGGCAATAACCTTCCTCAATACCATTAATAATGACCATGCTGGAAGTATTAAGAGGTTTGAACATGCCATTCTTCTACTGATACAGATGCCAATACATTTCAAAGGTTACGGCAAGATTTTAGAAAGTTGGCCGGTTCTAGTCAACCTTGATAGACACAACTGCAATAATTAATTCTTGTGAATTATTTTCTGTAAGTTGCAGGTGATTTGAGAATGCTATTCTTTATAGTCAATCAGTTGTAGTAAACTCTGTGAATGTAATTTTCAGTTGGCTTTGCTTCTCAAGCACGTTCTTACCTCATGCATTCTATAATGTCTTGTTGTAGTGGAGGGATTCACCATGTTCTTTGCGACTAGAGAGTATTGATAAGTATATCAAACTACCCTAAATCTCGTATTAAACACCAATGGGCAGGTCGAGTTAATTCGATAAAAAAACGAAGCATATAAACAATTCAATAAAACAAATTAATGCAACTCATTTCTGAACCTTATTTCTGTTAAAGAAGGGCATTAACTTCATCAAGACAAAGTCGGTGATCATTTATATGCTTGACCTGGTACAACCTTATTCCCCTTAGTCATTTTTCTGCTTCAGAATTAGCTAGAAGCTTCATACATTTAACAAAATCAACTTTTAATCCAACACGATTCACGGGAGCGTGTTTACTCCATCACTGAAATGTTAGCGGTTAGGTTTACGCGATCACGTACATGATCTGGATTCAGTTAATGTAACGGCCAACGTGATTCATGATAGGTCGGTTGAGTTTGATGGGACCTTGGTCACGTGGCCATTGGTCCTACACGCTCGATTGACGATCAGGACTGTTAGCATTTACCAGAAGTTATCATCTTTTTCCGTTCGTCCTGGAGAGTGTGATCCATGCTGGAACACCACTATCCAGGACGGACGGAAATAGATGCCAACTTCACACGAACTGCCACCAACTTGTGCTTCCCAAAAGTGAATCGTGTTAGCTGTGAACGAAGGTTTGTTGTGGAGTTTAGAAATTAGTTTTAATTTATGTTGAATTTTGGAAGAGGGATGATCTAATAAACTAATTTGTGAATAAATCTGAATGAAGGCAATGAGTTTTTGTGTGACTGAATCTAGATCTTTTGCGTGAATGACCACGTAGTCCTTATCACTAACTTTCCTGTGATGGAGTAAACATACTCCCATGAATTGAGTTGGATTAAAATTTGATATCGTTGAATGTGTGAAGATTTTAGTCAATTTTTTTTCAGCAGATAAGACGACGACTTAAGGGGTGGGCTTTAATTGGGCTATTTCACGATTTTCACTTCAAGGCATTGGGGGCGGGGGTGAGCGGTAGCATTGCCATGATGGTTAATATGCAATTTACGGTGTTATGTCAATTAAATTTAGTGTTAAATTGAGTAATTGTTAAGTGTTGAGTGAATTTTAATTCTAAACTTTTTAAAAAATATTTTGGATAAGGTGAAATGTAGCCTTATCCAAAATGTGTAGGTGTGTAAGTGTGTAGGTGTGTAATTGTGTTCATTCATGCTTATACTTTGCATTCTATAAACGGCCATCTTCGGATAAATGCCCACTCGTATGTTTTTCATCTGGTCTTATGTAGGCTTGCATACATTCGTTTAAATGCCCGCCCTTCTAATTTACTCAGTGAAGGAAAGTAATACAAAAGATAAAAAGTAAGTATCGCTGCAATTAATTGTTGCAACACAAGTTTCAAGCTGATACATTGCCACTGCTCCAATTGTGTAATCCTGGCAGGATGTGGTTGGTTTGAGAGTCCAGTGGTGAGTATAAGAAACCAGCACTTCGGAAGCTACGTGGTTATTTCATCAAATGAAACTCGTGGTAAAAACAGTGGAGGCAGTTTTATTACAAGTTGATTCTAAACAGTCGTAATCTTGACAGATGTAAGTTTTAGATATTTGCTGTAAATTAAATATGCGGTAGGGAATAGGGTGAATTTAAGACGGCCTTTACACCGCTTAAATCAAAGTTTTATTTTTTAATTTAGAAAAATTAATAAATCTTGTTTTACTGTTGCATTTTGCATTCTGGCAAACTCCTCTACGAGATGGCATTGGATTTTGTACATGGTTGAGTAGTCACCCCCCCTCCCCCTTTTTGAATAAATTTGCCTGAGCATTTACGGTACATGTCTATCTTTAACTATTCCTACAGTTTCTTCTACAGTGTCACTATAAATTCCAATTTGAACTTTATCACATGCTCTTTTATGTGTAAACTCATTGCTTTAATGTTGCACAAGGACCTGTTATGTAGCACACTATCTTTGATTGTTTCCAGATGTTACATGTCAACTTTAACGTTAACGTGTCAACATAAGTTTTCTTCTAGAGATAATGTTGCCATTACCAGACAGAGTTACTTAACTACTAGCACTTCTCCATCTGTCCCCTCTTCCCCCACCTTCGCCACATGATTATTTTCTATACTCTATACCCACCATAAAGTAAACAAAACTGGCAAAGCTTAAAGTCGGAAAGTTGAACAATGAACAGTGACAGGGCCAGGATGGGCCATGACCCCCCCCCCCCCGCTGCCTCCCCCCTAACCGAACACCAGAAAATAAAATAATAAAAAAAATCTTGTAAGTTAAACTTGAAATCAAATGAATAAACAGAGCTTTAATTTTTTTTCTATATTTTTTTAGCAACTCGGCGTTATATGTGTAGCCTAATTTATTTAGCGTGTTTATGGGACATATTTTACAAATAGATTGTACTGCGTTTAAGCTTAGGTTGCGTTCAGGTTGGATTAAATGGAATAAAAGTGCCTAATGCGGTTGCCTTGAAAAAAATCCTTGGCCCGCTGTGTTTCCAGATGTGCCCGCCGTGCCCCCCCCCCCCCCAAACAATTAAGTCCTGCCGCCGTCACTAACAATGAAACAAAAAATCTAATTCCTGTTATCCATTTCCTACGCCTGGCAGTTTACTCACCAAACCAATAGCGGTGCTATTGTAGCTACGAATGTAAGAACATGACCAAAACCAGAGATTTCACTTATTAATGATTGACATTTATATGTACAAAGAGCGCAAATGTACTCATTGTTCCACGTGTAAAATTGTGAAGTCACGATTCATGAAACTGTCGAAATTTCTCCGTGTGTTGATGCTCTGAAAGTAGCAGGAAAACATTAAGTTTGAGCTTGAAATTACTTAATAATTTATGTGGAAAGGGTTGGGTAGGAGAGCCAAATACAAAATCTGGATGCAGTGAAAAACATGAGTGGTAAAGAGTGGTTTTAATTTGTGGGCAGATGAACACAAGGGCAATGTAAAAATATTTTATTATATTGAATGTAATGTATTACGGTAATATTTGATGGAACACACTAATTGTTGCAAGTGATAAAAGTCAAGTGGGGAAAATGAACAAAGTGTGAAAGTGGTACACTTAACAGAAAAATGGAAGTCTAGTAAAGCCTCATTCATGTGGCTTTTTGAACAAATGAATATTTTCCTCAAATTTACTAAATGGCACTTTTATCTGCCATTCTTCATGCATGAATTTCTCAGTAATATGACCTGGTCAAAACCATGTTGGACCACTTTTATAAATGGTACATAGATGAAGTGCCTTAGTCTTTTTAACATACTGTGCCTTAGTTTTCATTAATGTACTTTGTAAATAATAATAAAGTGAAATGCCATTAAATTAAATGCTTTTATTTAATAATACAGATGTGACTTCTTTTGGAAAAGAATCCCATTTTTACGAAGTGTGTGGCAATTCTCTGACTGATGTTCTTGGATGCCACATATTTGCTCAGATGAACGCTGTCGAAGTTGGATTGTCGCTCGAAACCCTTTATTTCAAGTTGGGAAAAGACCACACAAATTCTGTTGCGGCATTGTGGTTACCTGTCAACTGCTCCCTTTCAAGTCTTAATTCCCACCAATTCTCTTGACCAGCAACGATGCGACATCTCGTTGCAAAGACCAGAATAGCCTGAAGCGTTGTGAATGCCAACTGATAACCGTCAAAACTTTACTGAGAATTCTTATCTTCTTTCAGCAAAACGAGCACCATGCCGACAAACAAACCATGGATGTATACAGTATACCTCATTTAGAGGACGTGATTTTGCTTTCATTCTCATTATGCACATATTAGGGAAATGATGTCAGCCTCGTTAATCATCGGAAGTTTGCGGAAACAGGAACCTGCTTCTTGGCAACGTTCGGAGCAGTGTTAGGGCAATGACATCACTTTCGTGATTCATCGGACTTGTCCATCAGGGTACATTTAACATGGTGCATCAGCAGCGTTAAAAATGCCATTTGGGCCTAATACTAAAAACCGCAAACGAAATTACAGGTTGGTTGATGAAATGTGATGGGGCTAGTATCGCTACGCCAAATTGAGGAAAACCTCGCAAACATCATAAAACTAAATATGCAACTAAAACTAAATTTAAAAAAAATCAAATTTACTTCGTAAATCGAAAATTGAAATCGTAAATCGAAACTAAAACTAAATTACTTCGGAGAATTGCTTTGCGGAAAGAAAACAAAAATTCTCAAACTAATCCCACTCGTGCTGCTATGAAATGTATAATTTGTGTGTTTTAGCACTCAACCACTTTCCAACAAATTTTAATTAATAATTAAATTCGGAAAGGAGTTTCATGCTAAAATGCACAAATTACCGATTTCATGGAAGCACTTGGGGTATTACAGCCAATAATTGAAGTAAGGTTTAAAAAGCAATGCACCTTCTGGTGCCAACAAAAACCTAAAAAGAACCCATCTCTTCAAAAATTCAATTTCTTCAGTCCCATTCCAGTTTTCTCAGCATGGCACTAACTGTAAAAGTAAGAATAATAAAAAAACATAGTTAATAAAAAAGAAAATTAAGAAGTTAGTTTGTATTTTGACTAGCAAGTTTTTTTTTATGGTAGTATGAATAAAGCAGATTTAGTCCGATTTATTTATACCTTCCAAGGGACTCCACTACATTTTATAAGTCCTAATTTTGCTTTCCTGCCTCAATTAGTGTAATGGGGGAAATCGGTTTTATTTATATTATTACCACAACACCGTCTTCTCTGCAGATCACCAATTGTATCCTGTGGTATTCCTCACTTGATATACAGTATGTCTCAGAAGTCCTGAACCACGTAGGCATGTATGGTATAAGCCTATACAGTTTAGGCCTCTACGATGTACACCTATCCCACATTAGACCTAAGGTCTACAAATCGGCAAACTATGAGCAAAATATGCACCTAACGGGAGTAGCAAATGTCTTCCAAATGCATTTTGTTCCTAACAATGGGGAAAATAACTGATTCCAGGGCCTTGGACTCAAACCCAGGACTTTCTTCTGGATGTTACACTGTATAGGCCTACTTGGTTCAGGACTTCGGAGAAATACTGTATCCTATGTATTTAAAAGCACTCGCTCATCTGCACAGTAGACTAAACTGAAAAAAACTGTAAAACGAAGTACTTTTTTTTTGTCTATCCAAAATTAGCTATTTGATTAGAATAAGCCTTTATGTCCTAAACCCCAACAAAAAAGTAACGCAGCGGTGCTCCTCCGTCTGGTGGCACCAACCGCTTTATTGTTTTGGATATGAAGCATTAGCCATTAGCCAATCACATCTGTATTTTCTCCGTGTGTATGTTAGGCCCAAGTATGTCCGTGTCTTGTTCTATTAATAACAATATGTGCGGCCGATCGCACCCTTCTGTATCACTTGTGTAGACCGTGCATTTTTTCCTACAAACCCATTTCCGGAAGTGTGCCCGTCTACACGAAGAATGAGAAAAGATTTGATGCAACCTGGTCGAAAGCTGACGAGTGCCGGAACAATTTCATGAAAGCGCTCTACTTCCTTTGCCTCGCATGGAACTGGGGGAAAAGCGATCGTCGGCGGCCGAAGGACTACTTGTTGAGTGAAACCAAGGCTGTAAATTAGCCTTTACAGGTTGTATGTAGTGTGGTAGAATTACGACCCTCTTTCCACATTTTGCAAACACTGACAACTGTTTGTGTGTGCTTCACCCATTTATTTTTGGCTTTATTTGTCATGTTTATTTTGGCTTTATTTGTCATGTTTATTTTTATAGCTAACGAAAATCTGCATTACCTGTATTTATAGCAGTTCCCCTTTGAGCACTTATTTTTCCCTAGATGATGTCTTCCCTGCTGAGCTCGTATTACTGCGCATGACTGGAAGTTTGCGTGTCTTTATAAGCTCGGCACAGTGGATCATCGTCATCTTTCACCTAGGGTGCTCACCGAGAGTAGTCGCCCTCAAGCCTCCCCGTTCGATCCTCTTCGTCGATCCTCCCTGCCACGATCCGCGGTTCTTCCACGATCTCCCATTGTGATGTGTACCTCAGCCCTTCATGTGACTGTTTTCAACTCCGGATCACCGAAGTCCCAGGAATCTTCAACAGTGACGATCCCTCACTTACGGATCCAGTCTCTTCTGGGGATCCAGTCCTTTGCTCTGCCTCCCTGGCCTCTGGGCCATCTCAGGGATCGATCCGTCGTCTTCATATCCCACAACGTGAGCCACCTCGGCGTTCTGGACGTACTTCCTTGCCTAGGGTGACACTGTTCTGGCCCCCACTGCCTCCACCTTCGGTCATCTTCCCGAACCTCCTATCTCACTTCCCAGCTGAAGAACGAAGAAGAGTATTCAAGAACCGTAGTTCGCCTTTGCACATACCACACTTACCTTCACCTTCACCAGTAACATCAATCCCACTTGGATCGTCTCCTACCAGATCTCCACACTTCTCGCCTCCACAATCATTACGGCTACCTGTGCCATTTCCTACCTTCACTAGGAAATTCTGCGATCCGACCAACAGTCCCATCAACTGTTGCTTTCCCGAGCCACCCTGGCCGGCGGCTCCAGCAGTGATCCCTCAGCCAACCTTGCCAAGGCGTCTGAACTATGTTTCCTCCGATGCCCCAAAATCGAGGATCGGAACTTTGACATCCGCTACACAACTCTTTCGCTACTCAGATCTCCGGACTACCTGTCATTCCGCTACTCCCCTCCTGTCCTGGTGAGAGCCAAGCCACCCTTCATTACTGGCAGCACACCGCTTCAACATAAGTGCTCACCAATCCAATCGTTCGATCCTCTTCTCCGAGCCACACCGTTCAATCCAACAAGACCATCCTGTTCTTCTGCCATCACTCCTCCTACTCCTCAGTCTTTAGCCGAGATTTCATATTCATAACAAAGGAAGAGAAAACAAGCGACAGGGTATCCCGGCCACATCATGCTTTCACTAGCAGATTTCACTGATCCTTTCTGCACCAACCCTCGTTAACTTCAAGACCTCCCTCTCCCAAATTGGAAGAAAGGGGACAGGACTGATCCTACTTCATTCTTTGCCTGTTCTATCCAGTGATCCCACATTGTGCATTGTAGAAATTTCACGATCCTATTAACTTTGACAGACTTCATGCAAAAAAAAATAAAATAAATATATAAACCAACAATGAAATAAAGAGAAGACGAAGACACAATAACACGCCATAGTACAGAAGCAAGAAAGAGGGGACCGTACTCACTGTCATATTCCCCTTGGTTTAGTGCTTAAGGCTCCGGTCTTACATTCAGAGGCCCGGGGTCGATCCTCAGAAATCATATTTACACCACACTCTCACCCAACGTCCGAGACCCGTCCAACTACGATCCCACCTCACGTCCCAAATTGCGGGCCACAACGTCATTTGGCACAGGGAGTTGGATTACAACTACGATCCTCTCCATCCATCACTATCCTACACAGAAGGCGAATGATAACAAAGAACCCGCTCCATCTTCATAATGGACCTCATCACTGCTTCGCTCTCCAATACGGTACGTCTCTTCCACCTTACGATCCGCCTTCTCCACAGTCCCACACTGATTGTTCACTCTACCGCTACGATCACTGTAATCGACGATCCGAGCGGTTTCCTGCGCTCTGCGCACCGCCGCTCCTTTGTTCCACAACACGATGTCGGACACGTCGTCTTCAGAAGACCCCGTTCCACCAATTGTGGTTCCCAATGTGCCTTCTCCCACACTCTGTTGGTGCCTAGGATTCTCCAGCAAAACTTCGTTCCCCATCCTTGCTGTCAGTATCACAGACAATGTGATGGCTTCACGAAGAAATGCAAAATATTTGTTAACATTTCACCCACGAAGTGGCAGTTGATCCGTAAACGACATTTCTTATCTCGGCAATGGGTGGCTCGGGCCGCCTGACAGAAGGTTCTTGACCACGCCAAAACCCTTGCTACCCAACTACTACTCCTTCGGATAACCAAGATCTTCGAAGTTAACTATCCTCATCTGATCCTACAGGAAACTCGGATCCTTTACCCAAACGACAGAAGGTCGATAGCTCCACGTCCAACGATCCGCTAGCCGTTGCCAGGACATCCGGCGTCACCACACCTTCCAAAAAGTCCCTCAAAGCATCCTTCAAGTCTAAACCTAGGATCAAGATGGCCTGAGTCTCTCGTGCACCACCACTACACAGTGCTCCATTCCACCCGATCCTGGTTACCGAGCCGCCGTCATCCTGCATCCCAGCCAAACATCCTTCAATTGATGCTCGTGGAACACCACCGATCCCTCTCGTTCCCATCACTATCCACCAACTAGTCAGGGAGTAGTTGTTACATTTTGAAACCTACTTTAAAAAAGTTTGCCAAGTTTGGTTTTTTGATTGCAATGGGATCTTAACATCATCTAGTGTTGAATTTTACTTGTCGCCAAAATTGTCATGCCCCCCCCCACCC